>CM064547.1:19041136-19111136 GCA_032716605.1 Paralithodes platypus | reverse complement strand
CCGCAATGTTGCATCTCTCTCGTTATTCTATCGCTACTATAATAATCAGTGTTCCTCAGAGCTATCCCAGTGCATATCACCTCCTTTACGTAGGGCATGTGGTACCCGTCTTGCAACTCAATCCCACCCCTACTGTGTGCAACTCTCCAACCCAAGAGTGAAACGTTACTCTAAAACTTTCTTCTACTCAACAGCTGAGCTCTGGAACTCTCTCCCAGAATCAGTCTTTCCCTCTTCCTATGACTTAAATTGCTTCAAACTCTGTGTGTCCAGGCATTTTGGCTCGAACGTCCCTTGATTTTGGCCCTGTCACTCTTTCAACTATGGGGGAGGCACTCGCTATAGGCAGTTATGCCTTTTGCCTCCCTCAATCACATAGAAAAAAAAAAAAAAAAAAATATATATATATATATATATACCGGTATATATAATTTCAAAGTATTTCGACACCACATTTCAAACTGTTTATCGGTAATTTCTCTCGAGTGCTCTTGTATAATCATGAGGAAAAGATTGACGTACAACACTTCTGCATCTCAGAAAATTTGCCTGCCTATATCCCGTTGGGCACCAGCGCCTCAGTATATGTGTCGGCAATGTATGTTACACTAAACCCCAGAGCCGCATAGGGTGCGTCGGCACTGTCAACCTTATTTACTCTTTTCCTATTGTAGCTAGAGGATTCCAATTTGTATGGGATATACCTTATGATGTTGCCGAGCAGTGGCAGTACTCCTAAATTCCCAAGTCCAGCCACGCGGGTGGGTACAGGTGGACGGGGAGAGCCAGTTTACCCACTTATCTCACCGCCACTTTCGAGCTTATTTACTCCTGTCCTATGGTAGCTAGTGGTTTCAAATTTATATGGGATATACCTTATGATGTTGCCGAACAGTGGCACTACTTGGTATCCCCCAAGTCCAGCTGCAGTGGGGAGTGGGGAGAGGGACACTCGGGAGTACAAAGGAGTACAAAGGAAATCAAGCAACAACAGATCTAGTGACCCTTCTAGGATGCTTGTCCTCCAAAACACTGAGGATCAAGTGTCCAAACAGTGGTTTAGAGTGAGTAAGGGAACATTGGAAAGGGAATTACTGCCCTGGAACTAATGTCCGTGACAGGATTAGGAAGTTAGTAGAGGACAGAAGGGTTAGTAACTGAGGGGGGGATAAAATAAAGTTATTCATTTACAAACGCAGTCAGTCGCGGGTTTGATGCGAGATATTTGTCTAGGCGGAGTTTAAATGAATCAACGGTGATGCAGTCTATAACGTTTCGGGGAAGCCCATTCCACAAGTTGACAACTCGATTGAAGAAGAAATTCTTAGATTCGTGTGAGTTAAAAGATTTACCAATAATTTTGCAACCGTTTCCCTGCGTATAATTAAATTGGTCGATAGTGAAGTACTTACTACAGTTCATATTGTCGATGCCTTTGATGATTTTGAACACTTGAATTAAGTCACCTCTTAATCTGCACTGGGTTAAAGGAAATAGATTTAATTCTCTAAGACGCTCTTCGTATGGTTTGTTCTTTAGGCTAGGTATCATTTTGGGAACTCTACGTTGAACTCGTTCTAGCTTGTCTATATCTTTTTGCTAATAAGGGCACCAGGATTGAACGCAGTATTCCAGAAGAGGGCGGACTAAGGAATTGTTATGGGTTAGGATAACTTCTTTGGATTTATGCTCAAATGACCTGCCTATAAAGCCAATTATTTTGTTTGCCTTCTTAACAACTTCTGAACATTGTTGACTCGGTTTTAGGTTACTCGATATTGTTACTCCCAGATCAGTTTCTCTGTTTTCATTCTTAAGCTGAGTGCCATTCATCGAATAGTTTGCTTTCTCATTTAGGTATCCGATATGTAGTACTTTACATTTATCCGCATTGAAACTCATTTGCCAAATTTGGGCCCAACATGACAATTTATCTAGATTGTGTTGCATATCGTCAACTTGGTCTTTTGAGAGTACGCTATTTGCAATTTTTGTATCGTCAGCAAATTTTGAGATTGTACAGGTGAGACCCTCATCTATGTCGTTGATGTAAATTAGGGAGGAGGGGGAAGACAGTTGTCTTGTTGACTTTGCGAGTGTCTGACCTACCTCGTCGCCTCGCGATGTTGGAACAAAGGAAATAGAGAGTGTATCACTCCACCAATGCTCCCTATGACATAGGTGACTCCCCACCAAGTGGGGAAGAGGAGGAGGTGGATGACCCAGACCCATTGGCATTCTTCCAAATTCCACCAGGCCATCGTAGGGGTTAGAAGAGACGAGCTGAGGATGAGAGGTGTTATGTTGCTTCACAACAACAAGTGCAGCATGGTTCTCTCCCACACCTGCCTTCACCACCACCTCACACTCTCCCGACTAAAAATACTATGTCAAAACCCATATTTCCAAGTAAAAAGTGCCTAAAACAATGTGTAAAACTCGTATTCTAACTATAAAACATACGATAAAGTATAAATCAATAAACAGAGTGCGTGAGAGAGGCATAATAAAAGTGAAAGTGAAAGTGAAATCTGGCCTTGTGTATGTGCGTGCGTCGTGGGCCAAGATGACCGCCGGTCGCCATGGAAACCAGGATGCGCACGGGCCTTGCCACTCATCGGCATTCATAAGACTTGAATCAATGCACTTATCACACTGTAACTTCACTTACAATGACATTATTTAATACATGTTGCTAATATGTGAACTATGAAGGCACACATGATGCTCGGGTGGTGTAAATAACCGTCATTCGAAAAGTGGAGGCATCATACATCAGCCATACTGCCTCACCCTGGTGTGGTGTGCTGGTGCGAGAGGTTTGAAGAGGCGCCCGGCACCAGCAGATGGCTGAGGCCTCCCCTTAGGACCCTCAAATGACCGAGGTGAGTGTTTTTTTTTCCTTCATTTCTCACCTATTTAAGCTGTTTTAGGGAAGACAAAAAAATAAATATTCGACTGGTCCTAGACTGTACATTTATTATATATTAGCTGGTGCCCTGTGAGTTAAACCCCCTGAAGCAGCAGGAAAAGGCTGACTAACGAGGGAGTTACGAAGGAGTAACAATGCAGGGCTTCACAATAACTAACTCACATTTTATCACCTGGTGGACTTATAGTCGGGTTTATTTCAGCTGATGGTAAATTGAATCCCTTAAATTAACAACAAATGCTTCGATTCTTTATGAAATAGTAATAATTTAGCTTGTTTCGGCGTCGAATTACCAACACAACTTCTCGATATTAAATGGATAAAAATATGAATCTAGTTTGCTTCTGCGTGGTATTGGTATCAAGTTTTCATAATTAGCAACGCAGTTCGCTACAAAATCCACGTAATAGCTGAGTACCCAAGATAGTAACATACCAATTTACCATCAGCTGGAATAAAAATAATAGACTATAGTAATATATTCTGAACGAAGTAAAACTAAATCCGAAGAAAATATGTTCAACAAGAGCAAATACCAAACTATACCCTGTTCCAAATAAGTAGGCGAGAACTCTTCAACTATAACCTCAATAACTCGTAAACGACTACAATAATCGAGCTACTATTTCTACCATTTAGGAAGGGTCTGCCAGGAAATAGGTGTGGAAACTTACAGCCAATTTCCTATAGCACATTGTGAGTTACAGAGAGTAGCGTTCACGATTTCTGGCCTACATATTTGGAATAGAGTATAAGAGCTATCACAGCATAAAGGAGAGGAAAGCAGAAGTAGATGAGAAGAAGGAGAAGGAAGAGGAAAATAAATAGAAGTAAGAGGAAAGGATAGGTGGATAGGATAGAATAACAGGATTAGGATGACGGGAAAGCTGAGGAAGAGGAAGAGGATAGGTGAGGATACGAATAAGATGGTAAGGAGGAGGAAGAAAGGGCCGATGAAGATGAATCGCAAGAGAAAGGGACGAGGACAAAATAATGAACACAGAGAGAAAGGACCGAGCAAGAATGGACCGAGAGATAAAGGACCGAGGAAGAAAGGACCGAGAGAGAAAGGACCGAGGAAGAAAAGGCAGAGAGAGAGAGAGAGAGGGGGGGGGGGGGGGGTAGAGAGAGAGAGAGAGAGAGAGGTACATAGATACACAGACCACACAGACCTCAAGGTCCTTACTAGGCAGTCTGGCCTTACAAACTATATATATATATATATATATATATATACATACATATATACACATATACACATACATATATACATACATACATATGGATACACACTGTACAGTGTACATACATACACATACATTGTTACGTATCTTGATCCTCAAGTGGTTAACTTGATGAATCTAGATAGCACAGAGATATATATTAAGGTATCAGTCAGCTGAAGGCAAAACAAAAGTAATATCTAAGAAACTTATTTCCTGTTGTTGCTTCCTTTCCTTTTGGATCTTAGGACTTGGTATCCTTTATTGACTGATACTCTTTAATTATGAAAAATACTGAAACTAATTAAAGTCATGTAGTATTTATAAAGAATTATTATTTAACCGAAGCTTAGTAGGCTACGGTTATGAACCGAAGAAGTATATCTAAAGAAGGACTATTAATTCTATAACAAGTCTTGAAAGATAAATATTAAAGTAAGAATATTTCTGTCTCTTACTCTTTTTGAAATGAATAGATAGTTTTCTTATATGTCATTTTAATTATATTTAATGTAATTATTCTTGGTTCTTGTCTTACGTTAATAGTATTATAATATTATTATCATCAGGATTAATATCAAAGTCACATCAAAAGTTAGATATATATTTAATAATTAGTTAAATGTATTTCTTAACCACGTAACATTGAGGTTTGATTATGAGTACATTAAGTTACAGGATCGCTTCATAGATTCGATTCAGGTCTCACTCAAATAATATGAAAAGCAAACATAATATTTTGAAGCTAAAAGAATTGTCTTCAGCTTAGGAAATCACTAGAAGTAATATTAACACAGCCATGTTAGTCTAAGGCGATATTACTAATATGAGACAATAGCTTCACCGTACTAAGCACCGTTAAGCAATGTAAGCTTAATTCAAAGAAAATGAAAGAACTCGTAAGTATTACTATAAAACAATAGTATTACTTTCATCATAACCCAATTACTTAAAGAGTTGCTTTAGTCCACAAGTTAGTCAACTAAAATAGTTAAGTACATAATAATAGCGTTAACGTTAATTTCCAATCAAATAATTAAGCACATAATAGTAGCGTTAACGTTAATTCGCAATCACATATCTCACTAACCAACATAACGTAAGTGTTTACACCGAACACACTTAACACACACTTATATAATCTGACTGACAGTCACAATCCCATTATAATACTTCACCCCGTCTTCCTCCAGCTGCAAGTTCACCTTCCCCAACTCCAAATGAGACTGATTTGAATGCCCACAACTCGGGTCTTATATACTAAACAATGATGGTCTAGGAACGAATCAGGAGGCGAGTAATGGTGTGCGCTCCAATCATAGCTCCTCGAGTTGCATAACAGGTGCCTGGTCCACTCACAGCTCCTGGCGTCGATCATACGTCATAGCATCGGGTCATCGAAGTAGTTTGCAGGGTCCCCTATGACGCACGCAGGTGTGAAGGCTTGTTTGCTGGTATGCGGACGAGCTGGTTTCCCACTCGCTAGTTTGCTCGCTAGTCTGCTTCGCCGTTTGGGTAGTTCGACTCCTTCAACTCTAATTCTAACTCTTAAATTAACATACAGGGCTCCGTATGTCAGACCTCCCCCCTAGAAAAGAGTTTAAGGAGTATAGTACATAATATGAAACATAATACATAAATTGATTCACCACCAGATTGGCAACAGCAAGATTATAATGAGGATATAATAAGGATATCACCCAAAGTAGGGAACGTCTCCAGGTACCACATCAGAACATAGCCGGAACGTAGCTGGAGCGTTATTCGAACTGCAAGGCATTATCTCACAGCTGAAGGCTTGAAAGCGCACTACAAAAGCATGATATTTACCTCGCTACAAGGGAGAGCTAATTGCCAAAATCCTCTCATTAAATTTATCCTACCGCTGTATGAGGCCAACCTGGTAAATGCAATCTTTGATCCGTGGCAGTGGGTAGGTATCGTTCTTTGTGACAGCATTAACTTGCCTATAGTCCCTACAAAACCTATGGCTCCCGTCTGGCTTTGGCACAAGTATGACCGGACTACTCCACTGGCTTAAGGCCCTTGTGATCAGCTGGTTTGAAAAAATGAAGTCAAGTTTGACCTGCAGTAAACTCCTGCGTTGTGGCGAAACACAGTAAGGGGATAGTTTAATGGGAGTTGCATCCCCTACGTCGATGTCGTGCACGGCCAAAGAAGTGAGCCCTGGAGTAAAACGGAACACACTGGGAGACTGAGATAAAACAGAGATTAGTTGGGTCGCTTGATCAGAGGGAAGATGACATAGTTTAGATGGTAATTCCCTCCAAGCCACTGAATTATACTGAAAGTTCGATAGGCTACATGACAAGTCAAAGTCTGCATGGATACCTTCAGGCTCTGGAACAGTCTGTTGCGGGTCAGTAAGAGAACTGAAGACTTTGTCCGCACCAGGCTGTCCACAGGTCCTGACATTCACTGCCACAGTGGGAGAATCTGGAGGAGAGGAATCAGGGGACCTATGGTAGGGTTTCAACATATTTATATGGAATACTTGCGTGGGCTTTCTCCTGTCTGGGGTAGTTACTAGATAATCGGTAATGCTCACCCTCCGAATGATCTTATATGGGCCCCTGAACTTGGCAGATAAAGGTTGGCCAAAAAGGGGGAGCAGGACCAAAACCTCATCACCGGGCTGAAACTCCCTCTCACGGGCTTTTCTGTCATACCAGTTCTTCATGGAGCTTTTAGCCACTGTCAAGTTTTGAGCGGCAAACTCACATGAGGATCTCAGCCGGGTTTTGAAATCTGAAACATACTTGAAGAGGTTTTGGTTCCCCTCCTGGCCAACTAGGCTATCCTGCAATAGTTGAAAAGGACCTCTTACCTGGTGACCGAAAACCAGTTCATTAGGGGAAAAACCCAGGGATTCAGTTGGAACCTCACGAGTAGCAAATAAAAGAAAAGGTACCCCCTTATCTCACTCAACTCCGGTCTCTGTACAATACTTATGTAACATTCCCTTTAATGTCTGATGATATCGTTCGAGAACCCCCTTGACTCTCTGGGTGGTAGGTGCTAGACTTAACATGCTCGATACCCAACTCCGTCAGGGACTGCTGGAAAATGTTAGAGGTAAAATTAGTTCCTTGATCACTTTGCACCTCATGGGGGAAACCCATTCTGGTGAAGAATTTGAGCAGTTCCTTGATGACAGTTGGAGCAGAGGTAGTCCTTAAGGGTATAGCCTCTGGGTAGCGAGTTGCCATGTCCATAATAGTTAATAAATAAATGTTACCTTGGGAAGTCTTAGGCAATGGGCCTACAATGTCCACTACCACCCGAGTAAAAGGATTCTCGAAAACGGGCAAGGGCACCAGAGGATGTACAGGCACCTTCTGATTGGGTTTTCCTGTCATCTGGCAAGTGTGACACACTCTACAAAACTCCACTACATCTGCACGCATTCCTGGCCAGTAAAAGTGGGCTCTGATTCTGTCTAGAGTGTTTCTCACACCTAGGTGTCCTGCCAATGGTATACAATGTGCCATTTCCATGATATCTCTACGACAAGGTTTGGGGACTACTACTTGATGGACGTCCCAGGCCCCGTCATCGATTGGTCTGTGTGGCGGTCTCCATCTACGCCACAATACTCCTCCTTTGAGGTAGAAACATTCACCACCCTCCTTCTCACATTCCTCTTCACTCATGGACCTGGCAGCTAACTCCTTGCATTCACTATCATCTCTCTGTAGCTCTACCAGGCCACTAGGACAATTTGGAGGGGTTTCATGGTCATCGTTAGGGTCAAGATGAGCCATAAAGGTGTCAGATAAATCCACCTCAGTCACATCATCAGGCACAGTTGGAGCGTCATTCACACTCTCATCATCCTTTTCATCAACTCTTACATTCGGTACATTTCTGTCTGAGGGAACTGCTACTTGAGACATTGAACGTGTGACAGCACACACAGGGAAAACTGTTGGTATCTCCTTGTCGAGCTCACCGGTTAGTGGCTCGTTAACAGGGGAAAGTGTCAAAATGGGGTCTGGTCGGACCTTCTCACCTGCTACATCATTCCCCAAAAGGAGTGTTACCCCAGGCACAGGGATATCTTGGGACCTACACAAAGCTATGGTGGCCTCACCCTGTAGTAACTCACATTCAATTTCGCCTTTCACCAAGTGTGCATAAAATTGGCCTCCAGCACCTCTCATTACAACTGGTTCGCCAGGTGGGCACTCAGTGTAAGGATTCACCATGAGGGTGCTAGTAGAACCTGTGTCTCTCAAAATGTTTACCTCATGCATACAACCATTTAATCTAACGTTGCCAGATGAAATAAAGGGACGGTGACTGTCCTGCACTGATGGTGAAATTATTATTGGCTTAACCCTAGTGGGTTGCACCACACATGCTACTACACCCCTGTCTAGATGATTTACGTTAGCTGCTAGGTACTCCTTCTGTCGGGAGTCCTGTATTAAAGGAACTTTTGGTGCTAGGTACTCCTTCTGTCGGGAGTCCTGCATTACAGGCATATATGGAGTTTGAGATACGGCGGCAACTGTCTGCCCCGATCTCTCTGTTCTCTCCTTGGCCCAGCACTGATAAGCTAGGTGGCCTCTCTTGCCACAAAAAGTACATACTTTAGGGGATACGGGAACGTTCCCTCTTTGAGCATTACTATTACTTTGGGGCCCACCTCTGTTACCATTGCCCTGAGTCGCATTTTTTGTTGGGGGAACAATTCTATTTGGGCTAGCTGGGGAAGACGTTATAGGCTTGTGACTGGGTCTGTCAGATTTGTGATTGGGATACTTACAATTAGAACTAGAATTATCATAGGGCTTCTTTCCACGAAATTTGTTGTTGAGCACGTATGTGTCAGCCATGTCAGCGGCGTCGGCAAGACAATCTACCTTTTTCCCTTTTAAATGATAGGATACAGAAGAATCAATTTTCCATAGGAAATTTTCTAACAGGACCAACTCCTTCAAATCGTTGTAGCTTGTGATTTTCTTACTCTTGACCCAATGATTGAAATTTTTAGTCATGGTCCTAGCAAATACCTTATGGGTTTCTTCTACTTTCTTCTGGTTTTTACGGAAAGATTGCCTGTAAGCCTCAGGCTGCAATTGATAGGTTTTTAGGATAGCTTCTTTGAGATTGTCATAATCCTGCCTAACTTCTGCTACTTCTGACAAATACGTGGCTCGAGCCTGCCCTGTCAAAACGGTTTGTAACATAAAAGGCCATTGATCTCTTGTCCACTTCATACCTCCAGCAACTTCCTCAAGCAAAACAAAGAAATCCTGCACATTATCCTCAGTGAAAGGTTGAATGACACTAGTCATAGTCAATCCCAGAGGGGGAACAATTAAGGGAGCATTTGTATTGACATTTAGTTGAGCCGTACGATATTGATATTCACATTTTATGCTAGTTTCTTCGGTATTTGCTTTTATTCTGGCTTCTTCGGTATTTGCTTTTATTCTGGCTTCTTCGGTATTTATTCTGGCTAGTTCTATTTTTGGCTTGTTCTAGTTCGAATATTTGATCACCGGTCAAACCAGGTGGCAATTGTACATCAAGTTGGCTAGGATTACTCAGGATCCCACCAACCGCTCCGTCACCCTCCCCGCCTTCTACAGGGAACAGGTGGGTTTTTATGGTCTGAGCCACCTCTACTTTAGACATGTTTGAGACAGTTAACTGGAGATGTGAGGCAAGCACTTTCAGTTCGGATTTTGACAGACAATCAATATCAGGGGCTGTGGGTTCTGATTCTATGAAAACTCGAGCATCTTCGTCATTAATTAGATGAGGCATGATTAATATTTGATTTTAAGTAGTGAAACGTTAATGAAACTGAGTGAAACTGTATGAAACGAATCCTGGCGACGTCGCCACTCTTCTGTTACGTATCTTGATCCTCAAGTGGTTAACTTGATTAATCTAGATAGCACAGAGATATATATTAAGGTATCAGAAGCTGAAGGCAAAACAAAAGTAATATCTAATAAACTTATTTCCTATTGTTGCTTCCTTTCCTTTTGGATCTTAGGACTTGGTATCCATTATTGACTGATACTCTTTAATTATGAAAAATACTGAAACTAATTAAAGTCATGTAGTATTTATAAAGAATTATTATTTAACCGAAGCTTAGTAGGCTATGGTTATGAACCGAAGAAGTATATCTAAAGAAGGACTATTAATTCTATAAAAAGTCTTGAAAGATAAATATTAAAGTAAGAATATTTCTGTCTCTTACTCTTTTTGAAATGAATAGATAGTTTTCTTATATGTCCTTTTAATTATATTTAATGTAATTATTCTTGGTTCTTGTCTTACGTTAATAGTATTATAATATTATTATCATCAGGATTAATATCAAAGTCACATAAAAAGTTAGATATATATTTAATAATTAGTTAAATGTATTTCTTAACCACGTAACATTGAGGTTTGATTATGAGTACATTAAGTTACAGGATCGCTTCATAGATTCGATTCAGGTCTCACTCAAATAATATGAAAAGCAAAAATAATATTTTGAAGCTAAAAGAATTTTCTTCAGCTTAGGAAATCACTAGAAGTAATATTAACACAGCCATGTTAGTCTAAGGCGATATTACTAATATGAGACAATAGCATCACCGTACTAAGCACCGTTAAGCAATGTAAGCTTAATTCAAAGAAAATGAAAGAACTCGTAAGTATTAATAAAAAACAATAGTATTACTTTCATCATAACCCAATTACTTAAAGAGTTGCTTTAGTCCACAAGTTAGTCAACTAAAATAGTTAAGTACATAATAATAGCGTTAACGTTAATTCCCAATCAAATAGTTAAGCACATAATAGTAGCGTTAACGTTAATTCGCAATCAAATAATTAAGCACATAATAGTAGCGTTAACGTTAATTCACAATCACATATCTCACTAACCAACATAACGTAAGTGTTTACACCGAACACACTTAACACACACTTATATAATCTGACTGACAGTCACAATCCCATTATAATACTTCACCCCGTCTTCCTCCAGCTGCAAGTTCACCTTCCCCAACTCCAAATGAGACTGATTTGAATGCCCACAACTCGGGTCTTATATACTAAACAATGATGGTCTAGGAACGAATCAGGAGGCGAGTTATGGTGCGCGCTCCAATCATAGCTCCTCGAGTTGCATAACAGGTGCCTGGTCCACTCACAGCTCCTGGCGTCGATCATATGTCATAGCGTCGGGTCATCGAAGTAGTTTGCAGGGTCCCCTATGACGCACGCAGGTGTGAAGGCTTGTTTGCTGGTATGTGGACGAGCTGGTTTCCCACTCGCTAGTTTGCTCGCTAGTCTGCTTCGCCGTTTGGGTAGTTCGACTCCTTCAACTCTAATTCTAACTCTTAAATTAACATACAGGGCTCCGTATGTCAGACCTCCCCCCTAGAAAAGAGTTTAAGGAGTATAGTACATAATATGAAACATAATACATAAATAGATTCACCACCAGATTGGCAACAGCAAGATTATAATGAGGATATAATAAGGATATCACCCAAAGTAGGGAACGTCTCCAGGTACCACATCAGAACATAGCCGGAACGTAGCTGGAGCGTTATTCGAACTGCAAGGCATTATCTCACAGCTGAAGGCTTGAAAGCGCACTACAAAAGCATGATATTTACCTCGCTACAAGGGAGAGCTAATTGCCAAAATCCTCTCATTAAATTTATCCTACCGCTGTATGAGGCCAACCTGGTAAATGCAATCTTTGATCCGTGGCAGTGGGTAGGTATCGTTCTTTGTGACAGCATTAACTTGCCTATAGTCCCTACAAAACCTATGGCTCCCGTCTGGCTTTGGCACAAGTATGACCGGACTACTCCACTGGCTTAAGGCCCTTGTGATCAGCTGGTTTGAAAAAATTAAGTCAAGTTTGACCTGGAGTAAACTCCTGCATTGTGGCGAGACACGGTAAGGGGATAGTTTAATGGGAGTTGCATCCCCTACGTCGATGTCGTGCACGGCCAAAGAAGTGAGCCCTGGAGTAAAACGGAACACACTGGGAGACTGAGATAAAACAGAGATTAGTTGGGTCGCTTGATCAGAGGGAAGATGACATAGTTTAGATGGTAATTCCCTCCAAGCCACTGAATTATACTGAAAGTTGGATGGGCTACATGACAAGTCAAAGTCTGCATGGATACCTTCAGGCTCTGGAACAGTCTGTTGCGGGTCAGTAAGAGAACTGAAGACTTCGTCCGCACCAGGCTGTCCACAGGTCCTGACATTCACTGCCACAGTGGGAGAATCTGGAGGAGAGGAATCAGGGGACCCATGGTAGGGTTTCAACATATTTATATGGAATACTTGCGTGGGCTTTCTCCTGTCTGGGGTAGTTACTAGATAATCGGTAATGCTCACCCTCCGAATGATCTTATATGGGCCCCTGAACTTGGCAGATAAAGGTTGGCCAAAAAGGGGGAGCAGGACCAAAACCTCATCACCGGGCTGAAACTCCCTCTCACGGGCTTTTCTGTTATACCAGTTCTTCATGGAGCTTTTAGCCACTGTCAAGTTTTGAGCGGCAAACTCACATGAGGATCTCAGCCGGGTTTTTAAATCTGAAACATAGTTGAGGAGGTTTTGGTTCCCCTCCTGGCCAACTAGGCTATCCTGCAATAGTTGCAAAGGACCTCTTACCTGGTGACCGAAAACCAGTTCATTAGGGGAAAAACCCAGGGATTCAGTTGGAACCTCACGAGTAGCAAATAAAAGAAAAGGTACCCCCTTATCCCACTCAACTCCGGTCTCTCTACAATACTTACGTAACATTCCCTTTAATGTCTGATGATATCGTTCGAGAACCCCTTGACTCTCTGGGTGGTAGGTGCTAGACTTAACATGCTCGATACCCAACTCCGTCAGGGACTGCTGGAAAATGTTAGAGGTAAAATTAGTTCCTTGATCACTTTGCACCTCATGGGGGAAACCCATTCTGGTGAAGAATTTGAGCAGTTCCTTGATGACAGTTGGAACAGAGGTAGTCCTTAAGGGTATAGCCTCTGGGTAGTGAGTTGCCATGTCCATAATAGTTAATAAATAAATGTTACCTTGGGAAGTCTTAGGCAATGGGCCTACATTGTCCACTACCACCCGAGTAAAAGGATTCTCGAAAACGGGCAAGGGCACCAGAGGATGTACAGGCACCTTCTGATTGGGTTTTCCTGTCATCTGGCAAGTGTGACACACTCTACAAAACTCCACTACATCTGCACGCATTCCTGGCCAGTAAAAGTGAGCTCTGATTCTGTCTAGAGTGTTTCTCACACCTAGGTGTCCTGCCAATGGTATACAATGTGCCATTTCCATGATATCTCTACGACAAGGTTTGGGGACTACTACTTGATGGACGTCCCAGGCCCCGTCATCGATTGGTCTGTGTGGCGGTCTCCATCTACGCCACAATACTCCTCCTTTGAGGTAGAAACATTCACCACCCTCCTTCTCACATTCCTCTTCACTCATGGACCTGGCAGCTAACTCCTTGCATTCACTATCATCTCTCTGTAGCTCTACCAGGCCACTAGGACAATTTGGAGGGGTTTCATGATCATCATTAGGGTCAAGATGAGCCATAAAGGTGTCAGATAAATCCACCTCAGTCACATCATCAGGCACAGTTGGAGCGTCATTCACACTCTCATCATCCCTTTCATCAACTCTTACATTCGGTACATTTCTGTCTGAGGGAACTGCTACTTGAGACATTGAACGTGTGACAGCACACACAGGGAAAACTGTTGGTATCTCCTTGTCGAGCTCACCGTTTAGTGGCTCGTTAACAGGGGAAAGTGACAAAATGGGGTCTGGTCGGACCTTCTCACCTGCTACATCATTCCCCAAAAGGAGTGTTACCCCAGGCACAGGGATATCTTGGGACCTACACAAAGCTATGGTGGCCTCACCCTGTAGTAACTCACATTCAATTTCGCCTTTCACCAAGTGTGCATAAAATTGGCCTCCAGCACCTCTCATTACAACTGGTTCGCCAGGTGGGCACTCAGTGTAAGGATTCACCATGAGGGTGCTAGTAGAACCTGTGTCTCTCAGAATTTTTACCTCATGCATACAACCATTTAATCTCACGTTGCCAGATGAAATAAAGGGACGGTAACTGTCCTGCACTGATGGTGAAATTATTATTGGCTTAACCCTAGTGGGTTGCACCACACATGCTACTACACCCCTGTCTAGATGATTTACGTTAGCTGCTAGGTACTCCTTCTGTCGGGGTCCTGTATTAAAGGAACTTTTGGTGCTAGGTACTCCTTCTGTCGGGAGTCCTGCATTACAGGCACATATGGAGTTTGAGATACGGTGGCAACTGTCTGCTCCGATCTCTCTGTTCTCTCCTTGGCCCAGCACTGATAAGCTAGGTGGCCTCTCTTGCCACAAAAAGTACATACTTTAGGGGATACGGGAACGTTCCCTCTTTGAGCATTACTATTACTTTGGGGCCCACCTCTGTTACCATTGCCCTGAGTCGCATTTTTTGTTGGGGGAACAATTCTATTTTGGCTAGCTGGGGAAGACGTTATAGGCTTGTGACTGGGTCTGTCAGATTTGTGATTGGGATACTTAAAATTAGAACTAGAATTATCATAGGGCTTCTTTCCACGAAATATGTTGTTGAGCACGTATGTGTCAGCCATGTCAGTGGCGTTGGCAAGACAATCTACCTTTTTCCCCTTTAAATGATAGGCTACAGAAGAATCAATTTTCCATAGGAAATTTTCTAACAGGACCAACTCCTTCAAATCGTTGTAGCTTGTGACTTTCTTACTCTTGACCCAATTATTGAAAGTTTTAGTCATGGTCCTAGCAAATACCTTATGGGTTTCTTCTACTTTCCTCTGTTTTTTACGGAAAGATTGCCTGTAAGCCTCAGGCTGCAATTGATAGGTTTTTAGGATAGCTTCTTTGAGATTGTCATAATCCTGCCTAACTTCTGCTACTTCTGACAAATACGTGGCACGAGCCTGCCCTGTCAAAACGGTTTGTAACATAAAAGGCCATTGATCTCTTGTCCACTTCATACCTCCAGCAACTTCCTCAAACAAAACAAAGAAATCCTGCACATTATCCTCAGTGAAAGGTGGAATGACACTAGTCATAGTCAGTCCCAGAGGGGGAGCAATTAAGGGAGCATTTGTATTGACATTTAGTTGAGCCGTACGATATTGATATTCACATTTTATGCTAGTTTCTTCGGTATTTGCTTTTATTCTTGCTTCTTCGGTATTTGCTTTTATTCTGGCTTCTTCGGTATTTATTCTGGCTAGTTCTATTTTTAGTTTGGCTTGTTCTAGTTCGAATATTTGATCACCGGTCAAACCAGGTGGCAATTGTACATCAAGTTGGCTAGGATTACTCAGGATCCCACCAACTGCTCCGTCACCCTCCCCGCCTTCTACAGGGAACAGGTGGGTTTTTATGGTCTGAGCCACCTCTACTTTAGACATGTTTGAAACAGTTAACTGGAGATGTGAGTCAAGCACTTTCAGTTCGGATTTTGACAGACAATCAATATCAGGGGCTGTGGGTTCTGATTCTATGAAAACTCGAGCATCTTCGTCATTAAATAGATGAGGCATGATTAATATTTGATTTTAAGTAGTGAAACGTTAATGAAACTGACTGAAACTGTATGAAACGAATCCTGGCGAGGTCGCCACTCTTCTGTTACATATCTTGATCCTCAAGTGGTTAACTTGATGAATCTAGATAGCACAGAGATATATATTAAGGTATCAGCAGCTGAAGGCAAAACAAAAGTAATATCTAATAAACTTATTTCCTGTTGTTGCTTCCTTTCCTTTTGGATTTTAGGACTTGGTATCCTTTATTGACTGATACTCTTTAATTTTGAAAAATACTGAAACTAATTAAAGTCATGTAGTATTTATAAAGAATTATTATTTAACCGAAGCTTAGTAGGCTATGGTTATGAACCGAAGAAGTATATCTAAAGAAGGACTATTAATTCTATAAAAGTCTTGAAAGATAAATATTAAAGTAAGAATATTTCTGTCTCTTACTCTTTTTTAAATGAATAGATAGTTTTCTTATATGTCCTTTTAATTATATTTAATGTAATTATTCTTGGTTCTTGTCTTACGTTAATAGTATTATAATATTATTATCATCAGGATTAATATCAAAGTCACATAAAAAGTTAGATATATATTTAATAATTAGTTAAATGTATTTCTTAACCACGTAACATTGAGGTTTGATTATGAGTACATTAAGTTACAGGATCGCTTCATAGATTCGATTCAGGTCTCACTCAAATAATATGAAAAGCAAAAATAATATTTTGAAGCTAAAAGAATTTTCTTCAGCTTAGGAAATCACTAGAAGTAATATTAACACAGCCATGTTAGTCTAAGGCGATATTACTAATATGAGACAATAGCATCACCGTACTAAGCACCGTTAAGCAATGTAAGCTTAATTCAAAGAAAATGAAAGAACTCGTAAGTATTACTATAAAACAATAGTATTACTTTCATCATAACCAAATTACTTAAAGAGTTGCTTTAGTCCACAAGTTAGTCAACTAAAATAGTTAAGTACATAATAATAGCGTTAAAGTTAATTCCCAATCAAATAGTTAAGCACATAATAGTAGCGTTAACGTTAATTCGCAATCAAATAATTAAGCACATAATAGTAGCGTTAACGTTAATTCCCAATCAAATAATTAAGCACATAATAGTAGCGTTAACGTTAATTCGCAATCACATATCTCACTAACCAACATAACGTAAGTGTTTACACCGAACACACTTAACACACACTTATATAATCTGACTGACAGTCACAATCCCATTATAATAATTCACCCCCTCTTCCTCCAGCTGCAAGTTCACCTTCCCCAACTCCAAATGAGACTGATTTGAATGCCCACAACTCGGGTCTTATATACTAAACAATGATGGTCTAGGAACGAATCAGGAGGCGAGTTATGGTGCACGCTCCAATCATAGCTCCTCGAGTTGCATAACAGGTGCCTGGTCCACTCACAGCTCCTGGCGTCGATCATACGTCATAGCGTCGGGTCATCGAAGTAGTTTGCAGGGTCCCCTATGACGCACGCAGGTGTGAAGGCTTGTTTGCTGGTATGCGGACGAGCTGGTTTCCCACTCGCTAGTTTGCTCGCTAGTCTGCTTCGCCGTTTGGGTAGTTCGACTCCTTCAACTCTAATTCTAACTCTTAAATTAACATACAGGGCTCCGTATGTCAGAACATACATACATATATACACACATACATGCATATATACAGTATATATACATACATATACACATACACACACATATATACATATACGTGTATATACATATATATATATATATATATATACATACATACACATATACACATACATATATACATACATACATATGCATACACACTGTACAGTGTACATACATACACATACATACATACATATATACACACATACATGCATATATACAGTATATATACATACATATACACATACACACACATATATACAAATACGTGTATATACATATACATATATATATATATAGGCTATATATAATTATATATATATATATATTATATATATTTTTTGTTTGTTTTTTGTTTTTTTTTCCATATCACCCCAACCCTCTGTAGATAGAGGTCAAGCCTTCCCTTGGAAGCGTTTATTGTGTCGCTCTCCACCACTCTCGCTGATAGTTTATTCCACTCTGTCGCCACACTGTACTGTAGTTGAAGAAACTCTTTGTGACATCTAGGTTTGCCTTTTTGGTTTTTAATTTCATTCCATTTCCGCGAGTTTGAGTATTATTGTTTAATGTGAATAGTGCATTTACATCGACTTTGTCGAAACCTTTTAGTATCTTAAAGCACTCAATAAGCTGACCCCTCAACCTCCTCTTTTTAATGAGAACAGGTTCAATCGTTTAAGTCTTTCTTCATGTGGTTTATTTCTTAATGAGGGTATCATCTTCGTCGCTCTACGCTGTACTGACTCGAGTCTTACAATGTCCTTGATCAGATAAGGTGACCAGAACTGCACACCATATTCAAGGTGGGGCCTCACCATACTTATTATCAGTGACATTATTACGTTCTCATGTTTATATGTAAATTTTCGTTTAATAAAGCCCAATGCTATGTTTGCCTTATTTGCAGCTGCTATACATTCGTCAGAAGTGTTTAGGTTTTCAGATATTAGTACCCCTAGGTCTTTTACTACCGTTGCGGTTTTTATTTGTTTGCCATTCATTTCGTATTTGTATTTCATATTTCTGCTACCAACCTGCAGCACCTGACATTTATCGACATTGAAATATGCCATTTTTTCGACCACTCTGATATCTTGTTTAAATCAGATTGCAACGCATTTCTATCTTCTTCGTTCAGGACTGTATTTCCTATTTTTGTATCGTCGGCAAATTTGGAAATGGTGTTGTTTACCCCTACATCAATATCGTTAATGTAAATGAGAAACAGGACCGGTCCAAGGACTGAACCCTGTGAAACTCCACTAGTGACAGGCTCCCACTCGGATTCCACTCCCTTTATCACCACTCTCTGTCTTCTGTCTGTAAGCCAATTTTATATCCAAGAATGAATTTCACCTTTGATACATATCCTCTCCAGTTTAGCCAATAGTTTTCGGTGTGGCACCTTGTCAAAAGCTTTTTGAAAGTCCAAGAAGATTATATCTAGTGATTTCGTCATGTCGTTATATGTGAATAGTTTGTTATAAAATTCAATCAAATTTGTTAGGCATGACTTATTTGACTTAAAGCCGTGTTGACTAATTTTTATTAGGTCGTTTGATTCGAGGTAATCTACTATCTTATCTCTAAGGATTTTTTCCATGATTTTTCCTACAATTGAAGTTAGACTAATTGGTCTGTAATTACTTGCTTTGGCCTCGCTACCCTTCTTGTACTATACATTGGCGTAATGTTCGCATCCTTCCAATCACTCGGTACAATCCCCTGTAGTAATTATAAGTTAAATAGTTGTGTCAGGGGTTCAGCTATTTCGTCCTTAACATTCTTAATTATTTTCGGGTGGAGCATGTCGGGTCCGGGGTCTTATTTACATTTAAATTACTCAATTTGCTTTGTACTTCGCTAACACTGATGGTGAAATCTCCTATCACATGAGTTGAGGTGTTATTTTCAGGGTTATGATCGATAACTTCTGTGAAAACTGAGCCAAAATATTTGTTGAGCATATTTGCCGTGTTTGTGTCACCTGTTATCGTCTGGCCATCTTCTATTAGCGGTCTTATTCCGCTTTTGATCTGTTTATTTTTATTTACGTAACTGTAGAATGTTTTGGGGTTTGTGGCACTCTCTCTGGCAATAGTCATTTCGTAATTTTGTTTGTAAGCCCTAATTTTTTTTCACTTCCCTTCTACTATTCTTGTACAAGTTTTTAATTACTTCAGTGTTTGTGTTATTTTTTACAAGTTTGTGGAGTTGATTCCTTTTCCTTATTGTTTTGCCAATGTCTCTACTGTACCAAAGGGGCATACTTGATTTCGTATTACGTTTTGGTTTCATGGGTACAAATTGTTTATGCGCTTCTGTAATTGTAGACTTAAAATGTCCCCATAGTTCATTTACTTCGTTTATATTTATGATGTTTGAGTGTATGTTTGATAGCTATTACTTTAGTCCGTCATAATTTGCGTTTTTAAATTCCGAAACCATTCCTGTTGTTTTTCCTGTGGAATATTTGCTTATAACGTTGATTCTTAAGATTTTATGATCGGACGATGCCAGATGTTCACCTACATCCAGGTTTGATAATAGATTTTCTGGGGTAGTGATTATAAGGTCTAATATAGTCCTGTCTCGCGTCGGCTGTTTTACGTGTTGAGTAAAAAAAAAATCCTGGATGAAGCTTGTCATTAGGCGTGACTCAGCATTTTTTTCCGGTCCGGGTATTCCAGTCAATGAGGGGGAGGTTATAGTCACCTAGTAAAACTGTTTCGTCGGAATTAAGGGTTTTCTCTAGTATTTCATACAAAATTGTATCATCGGCAGCAGTTAGTCTCAGTGGTCGGTATGCCGTAGTGATATTTAAGTTCATGTTTTTTGTATTTATTTTGACGCACACTATTTCTGCATTACTTTCGGGGAGAGTCACCTCAACTGGGTTTAAGTAGGTTGCAACGTACATTGCAACCCCCCCTCTTTGTTTTCCATTGTTACGGTCTTTATGAAAACATTTATATGGCTCAATGTGATATTCATGAAGTAGATCTTTATTTTTAAGGTTCAGATGTGTTTCTGTTATACAAATAACATCAACTTTCTCATTTAATAATAGACATTTGAGTTCGTCTATTTTGTTTCTTATTGAGCAGGCATTTGTGGATATTATTTCTATATAATTTCTCTCAGCATGCGCTGGATTTGTTTTTCTTATTGGTAAGGCTGGGTTTGGGGTTGTGACTTGAAGCCACGGCTGGTTGTCAAATTCATTCAATTGGTTCAATTTGGATGGGGTTGGGTGGGGTTGTATACGTTTTTTAGTGGTTAAGATAGGTACATTTTCGCAACTTGTGGACCATTGGGGTTGACGGTTTCATGTAAATGGTTGTGATGGACTTGGAAAGGTTGGGCGGGGTTATTTATTTTTCTTAACTGTGCGGGTGGGTTAGGATGCGTGAGTTTTAAACCAAAGGGGTATTTATTTCATTAGTTTGATTGGGTGGGGATGTGGGAGGGCTTTTCCGGGGGTAGCGATGTCAATACTCAGAGTCTATTAGCATAATTATCTCTCGGTCCTGACTGGTGTTGTTTTCATGGGCAATGTAGGTTGCGTAATTTAGGGTGTCACTCATGTGCTGAATGCCTTTTTCTGATAAATGAATGCCATCTCTGCTTTACAGGGACGAGTTCCCTACAAAGTTGGTCCAATTGTCCACATACAGTACCTTCTCTTGTTCGCACATGACCTTGACTGCGTTGTTAATTTCTATGGCTCTATTTTGTCCATATGAGCTTGTTTTAATCCGGGGTATGACGCCGCTTACCACACATTTCATGGTCTTCCTTTTCATGACTTTAATTAGGTTCTCAAAATCTTTTTCTATGGTCTTAATTGGGGCCTTACCTCCGTAAAAACAGTCATTTCAGCCAACATTGACGACAACACAGGTGCCCTCTGGTATGGCGGAGTTAGTTATGTCTTTCAAGATATGTTCGACTTTACCGCCTGGAATGACCTTTACTGACCTTTTTCCACTGTTCTTGGTGGCAAAGGCAGCTCCTTGACCTCGCATGAGACTGTCACCATAAACTAGGGTGAGTTTCTCCTTCCTGCTGACTCCGTGATTTGCTGGTTTCGTTGTTTTCCCGTCATGAATTGTCTTGCCTTTCGAGCTTGCTTTCACGTGGTCAGTTACCTCGTGTTCCTTGTTTTCGGCGAGAACAGCAAATCTGTTTTTGATAGGGATACCTAGTGTCGTCCCATTCCCTTGGGATTTGTTTTTGTTACGCCCATTGACTACTGTCTGAAATAGATCATTGGATGGTTTTTCGTTTTGAGGATTTTTAACAACGTCTACTTGCTTACGCTGTATGTCATTTACTCTCTCTTTTAGTAAGAAATGTTTATGCGAGAGTAGACCTACAGTCTCCTTTAGTGTGAGATTATCTCGCTTCAGTTCGTCAGCCTGTGCCTTGTGTGCTTCTAATGTGCACTCCAAGAGCAACAAGTTTTCACCGGTTAAACACATCAAACATTTGGCATTTGGATACCCGTGACGCGGATACCACTCTTTGTAGTAATTCTTGTTACAGGAGGGGCATGTAACTGATCGGTGCCATGATTTGGGGTTAGTGAGGGAAAATTTGCAAAAAGGAAAGGTACAGAATGTTGGAGTGGTCACTTCCCTTAATGAGTTGTTCCGATGTTGCTGATGCAGGTTGCAAGGTGTTGGTGGGGGGTGAGGGTAGTTCCTGTTAAGTCGGCACTTTAGAAAGACATTTGGGACAGGTTTTGGGGGTGGGGGGGATGGTCCTAGGAGCCCTTATTTTATACCCCTATTTCCCCTTATAAACCGAGGTTTGAGGGGGGGGGGGCGCGCGGCGGTACTTTTTGACACTTGGCGGCAGGAGTGGTGCAGCCGGGTGTGGGGGGGGGGGGGGGGGGGGGGAATGAACTTGGGATGAGAGGAATAGAGAGAAAGAGAATGAGAGAGAAAGAGAGAGAGAAGGGGGGGGTGAGAGTGAGGGAAAATGAGTGAGAATGAGAGAGAGAGAGAGAGAGAGAGAGAGAAGGGGGGGGGGGGGGGTGAGAGTGAGAACATGGGAGTGAGAGAATGAGAGAGAGAGAGAGAGAATGAAAGGGAGAGAGAGAGAGAGAGAATTTGTTTATTGGGGGGCTGTATTCACCAGGGTGGGGCACTCCTCGTAACACGGAAGAGTCGTTGAGGGGAGCGAGCGGTGCCTTTTGTTGGGGTTGGCGGGGAGGGGGGGGGGGAGGGGGGATGAGAGAGAGAGAGAGAGAGAGAGAGAGATATGAGTGAGAGGGAGTTATTGAATACTAGGAATTACAATGGATAGGCAGCTGGGTGTTGGTGTGGGACAAATCAAAGGAGGTATTTAGACAAGGAGGAGATATTTAACTTATAGAGAGAGATTATTTCTTTAGAGTAAGTGGGGCAGACCAAGAAGTTTGCAAGAAGGATTTAAGATAATGGGATGTGGGGATTGTAATTCGGGATGTTCTTTATAATGAGTGAGTGAGAGAGACAAATTTGTGTATAAGAGAGATTTATATGTAAAATAGGTTGGGTAGTTTATAATAAGGGAATTATTTAGATGACTTGAAAGGGGCCGAACATTTTACAGAGAGATGTTTAAGAAGAGGTCTAGTGGTCTGTAGAAAGGGAGATTTAATAGGATGAGAGTAGAGAGAGAGGATGGGATTGCAAGGGTGAGTTTTGTAGAGGGAGTGTAGGGTTGGAGTAGAGGGAGCGAGACAGGGGGAGATGCACAAGTGAGTTTTATAGTGGTGTGTTATCAAATTTTTGGTAAAGGGAGTTCCATATGGCGAACTGTGTGGGATAATGAGAATTTATAAGGGATATTGATAATAATAGGTTAGGCCTACACATTCTATCCATTTCTCCTTTCTCAGAAATCTCCATCTTAGGAGATTTCAACGTTCACCACCGCCAATGGCTCTCCTCTCACACTACTGATCAACCTGGTAAACAAGCTTGCGTCTTTTCTATCCTAAATGACCTAGAGCAGTTAGTTCAGCAACCCACCCGTATCCCGGATCGCATCGGAGAACGGCCCAACATTCTTGACTTGTTTCTAACTTCTAACCCTTCTTCTTATACTGTCGATCTTTTCTCTCCTTTGTTCTTTGAATGAGACTCTCATTCTTCCCATGTTTCTGCCCGGAATCAAGCCAAATCTGTTCTTCGATTTGCCAAGCACTCTTTCATCAATAATAAATGCACTGAACTATCCAACTCTAGCTCTTTCCAAGCTTTCTGGCATCTACCCAAAAACCTCTCCAACAATTTCTCTTCCTCGTCTTTCCCTCCCATTTCCCACTCAGATGGTACAACCATCACTTCTTCCTCTGACAAAGCTAAACTCTTCGCTCAAACTTTTGCTAGAAACTCAACCTCGGATGATTCCGGTGCTATTCCTCCCTCTCCAACCCTCCTCTCTCTTACTTATGCCTAATATCCTAATCTCTTCTAAAGATGTACTTTCTACCCTCTCTGGGCTTAACACTAATAAGGCGTATGGTCAGGACGGTGTTCCTCCTGTTGTTCTTCAAAACTGTGCTTCCGTGCTGACTCCCTGCCTAGGCATACTCTTTCGTCTCTGCCTATCCTCTAACGTCTTTCCTTTATGCTGGAAGTTTCCTCACATTCAACCTGTCCCAAAGAAGGGTGACCGCTCTCAACCCTCCAACTATCGTCCAATTGCTCTCATCTCTTGTCTTACTAAAGTTTTTGAAACTATCCTTGCTTCCAAATTTCTTAAGCATTTCTCCTCTCATAATCTGCTCTCAGATCGCCAGTATGGCTTCCTCAAGAGTCGCTCTACTGGTGATCTTCTTTCATATCTTACTAAATCTTGGTCATCCTCCTTTCGGGACTTCGGTGAGACTTTTTCTACTGCACTAGATATATCGAAAGCTTTCGATAGAGTCTTACACAAATCTTTAATTTCTAAACTACCCTTCTTCGGTTTCTATCCCTCCATCTGTGTCTTTGTCTCTAATTTCCTTTCCGGCCGTTCCATAGCTGCGGTTGTGGACGGCCATTGTTCACTTCCTCACCCTATAAACTCCGGTGTTCCTCAGGGCTCTGTCCTATCTCCTAATCTCTTTCTAATTTTTATAAATGATCTCCTTAACTGTACCTTAATTCCCATCCATTCAAATGCAGACGACTCAACCTTACACTACTCCATTTTTTTTTCAGAACGCCCCAGCCAGCAATCCCTTAACGACAAACGTAATGAAGCCATAGAACTCTTAAATTCTGATCTAAATACTATCTCCAATTGGGGCAGAGAAAACTTTGTTAACTTTAATGCTTCCAAAACCCAATTTCTCCATCTATCTACCCGTCAGGATCTCCCAGCGGACAATCCCTTATTCTTCCACAATACAAAAATCAACCCTTCATCTTCTCTCAATATTCTTGGTGTCTCTTTTTCTTCTGCTCTCATTTGGAAGGACCATATTAACAGTCTTGCTAAGGCAGCCTCCAAGAAGCTGGGTGTGCTCAACCGCCTTAGGGGTTCTTTTCTCCAGCACAGCTTCTTGCTCTGTACAGGGGCATAGTGCGTCCTTGTATTGAGTACTGTTCACACGTGTGGGGAGGTTCCTCTCACACCGCTCTCCTAGACAAAGTTGAAAGGAAGGCTTTTCATATCATTAACTCCCGTCCACTCACCAACTCTCTGCAATCTCTCTCTCCGCCGCAATGTTGCATCTCTCTCGCTATTCTATCGCTACTATAATAATCAGTGTTCCTCAGAGCTTTCCCAGTGTATTCCACCTCCTTTACCTAGGGCATGTGGTACCCGTCTTGCAACTCAATCCCACCCCTACTCTGTGCAACTCTCCAACCCAAGAGTGAAACGTTACTCTCAAACTTTCTTCTACTCAACAGCTGAGCTCTGGAACTCTCTCCCATAATCAGTCTTTCCCTCTTCATATGACTTAAATTGCTTCAAAGTCTGTGTGTCCAGGCATTTTGGCTCGATCGTCCCTTGATTTTGGCCTTGTCACTCTTTCAATTATGGGGGAGGCACTCGCTATAGGCAATTCTGCCTTTTGCCTCCCTCAATCACATAGAAAAAAAAAACAAAAAAAGATACAGATGAGGGCAGAGGGGAAAGGCAGCATGCACGGTGGGGTGGGGCAGGAGGCGACGCTCGGAGCTCGGAAAGACGCTTCCTTCTTCTTTGACCGCTACTGACTGACTGAGAGGGAGAGGGAGAGAGAAAGAGGAACAGGAGGAAATTATGAGAAAGCATGGATAAAGTTGGAGATGAGAGAGAGAGGGGTGGATAGCAGGAGAGACAAAGCGAGGATAGGAGGAAGCAAGAACAAGACAAATTTATGAAAAGGCAGAGATAAAGATGGAGATGAGAGAGAGGGAAGGGAAGGCTATAAAGAAAGAGAGGAAAGGAGAACTTATAAATACATAACCAAGAGAGGGAAGGAAGTAATTAGAACAGCGTTTATTTATGTTTGTCTGTTTCCATGTATGTGTGTGTGTGTGTGTGTGTGTGTGTGTGTGTGTGTGTGTGTGTGTTACCTATTTGTAATTACCTATTTATGTTTAACAGCATATGACATAAGCCCGTATTTTCCCGTTGTCCTTCATATAACTGTTATATCTTGATTTAAAGCTCTGTGTGTAATTCACTTGCTTGTTCGTCAAGGGGAATCCAGGCAATGCGAGCTAAGCTCATTATTATCGCGCCTCCTTAACTGGGAATGTATTGCGTGAAGTGCATGTTAAGTGTTTATGTATCGTTGGAATGGCTGTGGATGTGTGTGTAGTCTGTATTTAAGCCAATTGGCGACATTTGGAAACGAAGGCTTAGGGTTAATCTGTACGGTACTATTCTCACTACGGTACCAGTCTCACCCCCCGAAGGCTTAGGTTGACCAGTAGCTTAGGTTGACCAGTACGATACCCATCTCACCTTGTAACCGATCACCAACCCCAGATGGGACGTCACAACTTCGTCCACTTACACCAGGTTCCTATTTATACTGCTAGGTGAACAGAGGCTACACCGTTAGGAGACTTGCCCAAATGTCTCTTCCCCGCCCGGGTCTCGAACCCGCCCGGGTCTCGAACCCGGGACCTTCTGGTTGTGAGCCAGACGCGCTATCAGTTACGCCACGGGGAGGTGTGTGTGTGTTTGTGTGTGTGTGTGTGTTTGTATGTGTATTACCTATTCATACTAGGTAACTGCTTTCAACTTTGGTCTCCTTACTATCAAAAGGATATATAACAACTTGAAAGAGTACAACAAAAAATATAATAAATTATTCCCAGACTAAGAAATAAGCCATATGAAGAACGTCTAGAGAAGTTAAACCTTTTCAGCTTGACTAAGAGCAGATTACGAAGGGATAACATTAATTTTTGTACAATAATAAGGTATCGATAATATGGATGCAAACAAATACTTCACGTTCGATTATTCAAATTACACACGAGGGAATGCTGTCAAATCATCCGTAAGCCCTTTCACTCCCATGAAACAAATTTGTTTTTCAACCGAGTAGTAAACCTATAGCATGAACTGCCTAGCAAAATTATTGAATGCAGCACGGTTGAAACCTTAAAAAACTATCTATCTATCTATCTATCTATCTATCTATCTATATGCTCAGGCCCAATCCCCCTTTTTCCTATGTTTATTTTTATTTTCTATTTCATTTGATTTTTTGTTTTCCTTTTTTCTTGGGGGTGGCCGACTCAAGACAGAGCAAGAACAGGGAAAACACAAAAACAACGTAAAACAACGAACAAACACAGATAAAAACACAAATTCACACACATCTAGGTCACCCAGGAGAAGACCCAGAGACCAGGGTCACCAAGGTCGCTCCGGCACTCCCCCGGCCCATGACCACCCGGAGAGGTTCCGATCTCGGCAGGCAGACATGCAGCGGAGCCGAAGCCAGAAGCCCTGTTTAGACAAATATCTCGCCCTTAATATCCGACTGACTTTGTGTGCAGATGAATAACAAGACAGTCCCACATTTTCTTTTTTGGTAGAATAGACATAGTAAGACCGCTATACAATCTTATTCTTCTGTAGAGTCCCATAACAGTTCATCCATGCTGCATGGAAAGGATAAATGCTATCCCTTATGAGCCATTTCTTGTCTCCTACATAATAAATTATGTAGCTTTGTTACAAGCAGCCTCGTAAGGATCTGTAAATATGTTGTTTGCTTGCTTTCTTTTCAACTCCATTGTTAGTATAGACCCCGAATGACAGATCGTGGCATGTCGGCGAGTGATTCTTAAAGGTGGAAAGTCCCTTTATGATAAGAAGGGAAGATATATAGTAGAACAAGAGAGCCTCAAGGAATTCAGGAGGAGAATCAAGTCGTGGGCGAGGTTTTACGAGTTTGGCAATGTTGTTAAGAAGGGACTTTTCTCCTCTTCCAGCGTTTTAGCGGCAACTTTGGTCAGGACAAGGTGGAAATACAGTATTCAAAGACCCTTAACCCTTTGAAGATCTAAGATGCATTTATTTCATATTTTCTGGCTATTAACCCTTTCACGCATTTATGACGCAGAGGTTGCCAGATTAGCAATAAGAAATAGAGTTCTCTCACTCTTATAATTACCGATCCAAAATTAGTTTTCTGCCCACAGCTAACTTAAAGACAACTGCAGAGGTTGAAGTAACTAAACTAAAGGTTTCTAAATACCCCTGATGGTTACAAAGGCTTTAAAGTATCCCCAATAGGCTCAAAATCGCGTCATATGTCGGAGAGGGTTAATAGACGATTTTATTAAGATTAGGAGCGGTATTTGGAAGTCAGGGATTGAATTGAGATAAAATTTACCTCCCTAAGATGTATAAAATCGTCTAGTGATAGCCATAATAAACTGTCAACATTCGTCATGATCCTCAAGGGATTAAATATCTTATGTTCAGTCTAGTTCCTTATACCAACGCCAAATATCTAGAAACAGGTTGCCGATGAAGCAATACCCGGGAAAGTTGATCGTGTGACTCGGGCTTAATTGAGCAGCATTGTTCTGAAGAGGTCGTTAACCCCTTATTAGCGGGGACCGACTTAAGTCCGTATCTAAAAACCTGGACTATGTGGCGGGGCCCGACTTAAGTCTGTGTGCAATTTTTGAGCAATAATGGCTCTGAGAGAGAGACGAGCAACGGGAGGAGCTTAGGTTGCCTCATGACCGCTCGCCACGGGTCCTGCGCGCCTACTGACATCTACTCCACACAACTCCACCCTCCCTACCTCGCCACACAGGGAATTATATAAGGAAATTACTGTATTTTCGGGTTTTTGCACTTGACTTGCATGATCATTGCGAGAGAACGCGTGGTCGTAGGAGGATGGTTCTGGTGTCATTGGAAAGCTCAATTAATGCCCTTTCAGGGATACATAATTGTATTACGCTCTGGCTCTTGTTTATGCATGAAAAAAAGCACGGAAACAAGGCCATTTAGGGTAAAAAAAAAAAACTTGGTGGCGCGTAATGGAAAAAAACTGACGGGCCCGCTCGTAAGGTGTTAACAGGAGTTCTGGAAAAGTTTGGGAGCACAAGAGTTGCCCAAGTGAGCCAACAAGGGACACTTAGGGAGGAAGGTATTTATTCATAAAAAAAGAGAGAGAGAGAGAGAGAGAGAGAGAGAGAGAGAGAGAGAGATAGGCACATACGGTAGTTTGATAGATTGTCACAATGTATATCAATATCCCATCACATTCACCAATAAACTTGAACAAATGTGTGTTTTCATCAAGAAATAATCTTTGAAAAAGTATTATATTAAATAAAAATTTAAGTAGTAGATAAAGAAATTGAATTTAGTTGTGTTTGTAATTTCCATAATTATGTATTGATTTGTTTATATGATGTTGCAACACGAGTGACCCTACTACCCTTAACCCGTTCAGCACCAGTTCTATCCTTTTCATTTTACACTGGCTACTAATAAACGATTTGATTCCGTTTGGGAATGGCCTGCGGCAGTGTATCCCTTTTTACTACCACAGATCCTTCTTAAGCTGCACAAAATCGTTTGAATATAGCTAGAATGAAATCATAAATCAAAATTTGCCGGTACAGAAGGGGTCAAATTAGCGCCAGAAATATGTGTAATATCTTGCCAGGCCAATGGGTAATTTATATACCACCAAATAACGTCCCCATCACGTTTTCACGCTTATAAGTAAATGGTTTTGTTTTAAGTGCCCTATTATAATCCTCTTTCCGCATCCGGTGGTTTTTAATGTTTATAAAAGGTAATATGTATAAGTATATATAAACATATATATCCGGGTGGATGGGACTCGTCAGCCTTGGTTGGCAACCTGTCTAGGGGAGTAAACCTGATACAAATCCGTACTGCTTACCTAAGGGTAAGGCAGGTTAGTGGATGGATTAGCCAAACACCACTGTAGAAAAATAGTGCTAACAAGATGCACAGAGGGCCTCGGAGTCGGACGGATCCTAAATTGAGTGGTCAATCCTGTAAGTCCTTCACTAAACTGGCTCGGATTGTCCCTCTCACAGGGAATAGGTCCGCTTGGGGGCATTCTGTGTATGGCCACCCTCGTAAGGGGAGTAAGGCGTCCGGCAATAGATAGATAGATAGATATATAAACATAAGCCAATATATATATACATAAACAAACTACACCGGAAAGAAATGTATACGCCTCATTAGAAAGAACATATAGAGTATGTATGCGTTACTCAATACATTCCACTGCCAGGTCATCATGTATTGTTTGTCGTCTCTGATGATATACCATTTAATTCACCCTGGAGATATGAAGGCTACGAGGTGTCTAGTTTCCATTGTCTAAAGAATATTTTCCTTGTACCTGCTTGGAGTCAATAAGATTATTATACATATGAAATATTGATTGAATTCCACCGCCACGATGCGGTGGAAGTCAAGTTAAACTAGCCTAGATAAACAATGCTGGACACCTACACACATTTTGTATTGCCCTTTGAGTACCAGCGACGTGTGTTATATCTTATTCTTGCTATATTTAGACGATTTTATGCAGCTTAGGAAGGATCTATGGTAGTTGATAGGGTTGGTCGAGATATTCTGCAGTCCTTTTATTGCTAGACATCTTTCCAAAACTAAATATTGTTATGCCGGGTTATAATACAACCTAGCTTAGTTCTTGGTCTTTACTCAAATCCAACTATGGACTTTTAGACTCAATATTCTCTCAACAGGGTCACATCGAACACGTTGTTACTCACAAATTAGGTACTCAATCAGGTTAAGATGAACATAATAAATACACACAGGTAATTATTATACACTCTTATTTATTCAATGGGCATATAGGTATGGTTGTATACTTCTTGACTATTATGAGGGAATAGCAAGAAATATGTAGGCATTGACATACACAAATGACAGGTACTGCATTCCCATCCCCCTCGAGCCTACAACGAGCCCTGTTGTGTGCCTCTGACGTCTGGACGTGGGATTCCTGACGGTGCGAAGCAGCCCTGAAGTCTGGCCAGGCGAACCTACGCTCTATGTCAACCAGAACTTGTTTTCGAACCTCAACCCCCCCCCCCCCCCAGCTCCCCCCTAAGTGTCTCCGAGTATCTTACGTTGTGATTATTGATGTGAAGGTAAGGTAGAATATGTGAATATTCATTGTTAATCTCTGGGCTTGATCTGTGCCTAAGATCCTTGGTTTATTGCGTATGCATTAATCCTGTAGTAACCAGATTAAACCTTGTGTAGATCTGTGCCCAAGATCTAGTGTTAATTTCACTGCTAAATTCATAATCCACATTCATTCTACGCATACGTTACATAATAGTGTAAATCCATAATCAAGCCGAATACTCACAGATTTTCCTTGTGTATGTCCATTCTATTTGTTGTGTGTACCAAGTTGAAGCTGAAGTGTATACTGTGAATTGATTCCCTTCTAAAGTCCTCACTTTTACCTAGAACCTACGATCAATTTCATACCTATTTTTAAACTCAATTCCACCCCCTATTACGCCTTAATTTGCTGTGAGTTAATAGCGTAATTTATGAATAACGTATTAGTTTATTCCTTTATGAAATAGATAATATCGATCCTACTCGTCTAGGAATTTTAGTTTCTGTGTAGATCTATTGTACATAAGAACATAAGAAAATGGGAGTCTGCAGAAAGCCGATTGGCCTAAGCAAGGCAGATCCCTGTCCCACACAACCCCAATTCAATTACAAAGCCCAATTATAGGCTCAACACTCTAATACCCTGAGGATCATCTTACCAAAATTGTCTAATTATTCACCAACTCGAATACAACGCCAATTGTACTCTATTCCATATAGGAATCTGTTAACCAGTTCAGACCTCCTTCATACCTTATCAGGTATTTCCATCTAAGTACAACTTCGTCGTGTATGCCATATTTACCTTGTAGTCTTATTATCACTACTTGTATACGCTGATTTGTTGACGTGTCCTCTAATCTACTGTAATCAAACTATTGCCTGATTCAGTTAGGTTAATTCTAATCTTCGAGTATACTTCAGTAGATGTAAATCATTAAATCTGAATTCCTCGACCCTAGAGACTATCTTTGCATAAAAGAAGTAATTAATCGTGTGCTCATGATATAAAGTCTCTCTGATAATTTAAGTATATCATTTAGAGTAACAATAATTAAATTCCCCTCTCCTTTGAAGTTCAATACATTTCCTCCCTTCATCAGAATAAGATTGCACTAACTATACTTACTATTTTGATCATCGCAGTCAAACATATGACCTGAGCGACCTACCTAGCCCAAAATAATCCGTGTGCGTGAGCCCTTTAAATCTCCCCCTCTCGCTCCCCACCAACCGCAAGTGAGCGTCTTCCCGGCACCCCCCTCGTTCACTTTCCCTTTTTGCTCTGCCCTACCTTACTGACCCGCAGTCATAGATTTCGTTCAACCTTCCCGAAGCTTATTCAGAATAATTCACAATAGATACTCGACTCTCATATATATAATTATCAAGGGTTTTATCTATGTGTATGTTTGTCTGATTATTATTGCATACTTCCATTATAATATTATCCCTTGATTTATGTTCATTGTATGTTCTTGCCCGACCTTAGTGTGTGATATCCATTAGTACTTGATCATTGACTATTCTTTATAGTAGTACAGTAATCATCAGATCTCTTCACACCTTCAACCTATTACTGACTATTCTTTATAGTAGTACAGTAATCATCAGATCTCTTCACACCTTCAGCCTATTACTGACTATTCTTTATAGTAGTACAGTAATCATCAGATCTCTTCACACCTTCAGCCTATTTATATGTGCAAAGTCCCTGTCATTTGTGTATGTCAATGCCTCCTTATTTCTTGCTATTCCCTCATAATAGTCAAGGAGTATACAACCATACCTATATGCCCATTGAATAAATAAGAGTGTATAATAATTACCTGTGTGTATTTATTATGTTCATCTTAACCTAATTGATTACCTAATTTGTGAATAAGAACGTCTTCAACGTGACCCTGTTGAAAGAATATTGAGTCTAAAAGTCCATAGTTGGATTTGAGTAAAAACCCAGAATTAAGCTAGGTTGTATTATAACCCGGCATAATATATATATATATATATATATATATATATATATATATATATATATATACTGTATATATGTACAGTATATATATATATATATATACCGTATATATATATATATATATATATATATATATATATATTGAGAATATATCACAAATACACGTGAGCCACTAAATGTTTCTAGTCTCTCAGTGGGGATCGAACCATCGACCATCAGGACGATAGCTGACGCTTTAATCAATTACACCACGGCAGTCTAAAAGACACTCAGCCTTCTATCCTATTTATGTTAGGGAGAAGGGAAACCCACTAGGCGAATATACTTCAATTCAAACCTAGTTGTAGGATCCATATTTCCAGAATACCATACACGGATTTTTGAGTGTCCCGACGCAACTCGGGTCGAAATTGATTTCATTTAATTCTAACCCACAAAGCATGAGAGTTACAAATATAGAGAATATATCACAAATACATGTGAGCCACTAAATGTTTCTAGTCTCTCAGTGGGGATTGAACCATCGACCATCAGGACGATGCTTTGTGGGTTAGAATGAAATGAAATCAATTTCGACCCGAGTTGCGTCGGGACACTCAAAAATCCGTGTATGGTATTCTGGAAATATGGATTCTACAACTAGGTTTGAATTGAAATAATTATATTCGCCTAGTGGGTTTCCCTTCTCCCTAACATAAATAGGATAGAAGGCTGAGTGTCTTTTAGACTGCCGTGGTGTCATTGATTAAAGCGTCGGCTATCGTCCTGATGGTCGATGGTTCGATCCCCACCGAGAGACTAGAAATATATATATATATATATATTATATATATATGTATATACTTTTTTTTCTTCTATATTCCAACTACTCCCTCTCGAGCATAGGCTGAAAGCCTGCACACTCAACCGCTGAACATGGTGAGGCCCATGAGGTCTTGTTCCAGTCCAGGGAGCGAAGCACCCCGGCTCGAAGCAATCCCATCTCTGAAGCTGCTCCGCCTAAACGCTTCACCGTCTCATCCCCTACACTCGCAACCTCACACTCAGAATGCCACCTATTGAGCAATTAATTCACTAGGTATTCCTCCCCCTCTAGCATATTTTTAATATGGGAATATTCATACAGTGCTATTTAATCAGGGAACAATGAGGGTATTTTGTTTTGGCATTTCGGTGTGCTGTGGTAATGCACTGAAACTAGGTACAACACAAATTCCATCCAAATAATATCTTCCAAATGGCATATTGGGATTCCAACCAGGGTCCATTGGATTACCAGTCCAGTGGCAAGACCACTTTGCCACACCTCACCTAGATATATACTATATATATATATATATATATATATATATATATATATATATATATAGTATATACTTTTTTTTTTTTTTTTTTTTTTTTTTACTCAATTATAGTAATAAGTTAGCGGTAACAAAGGACAATATAAAACATGCTGATTAAGAGCATTAGATATTCAAAACTAGCTTGATCATTAATTGTTGTGGTGTGTTTTCGTGTTGGGAGAAGTTATTTCTTGTAATTTGAATGTTACGACATCAGATTATGCCGGGATTTGTTAAGTGTAGTTTGATTAGAATACAGTAGGTATTAATCATTACTGTTCTTCTTTAGTTCATGATATCTGATTATTTAAATAGAATATTGGTAAATGTTAAACATTTGTAAATTCAGTTTGTGTTTGTTTTTAGGAGTTGTACTCTATTTTAGGCTCGAATGGTATTCCTGAAGATGACTGCGTGAAGTCGCCGAAAATTAGAAGAACATAAAGCTAATTGGTCCACCCGTTGATTCCCTCATATTCCTCCTTTTATTGAAAATACGGTGCCCTAGGTCACCCACTGATGTTTTGTATATATATATATATATATATATATATATATATAATTGTACCAGAATTGAATACGAGTTTGATATTGATCGGCTGGGTGGTAATGCGTGAGTGTGCTAATCTAGTTTATGTGAATACCTTGTTATTCATGAATTGATTATAGGTTTGCGCGCTGTGAGTGCGTATAATGATTATTGTTTGTGTTATTAAGTGTTGCATGTTCTCTGTACGATGGCTATAGCTACTGAAAGTTTTTCGTGAGCTCTTGCGATTTTCTTTATGCAAATAATAACTCTAAGATTGATTTCCAAATCAAGTAATTTTGATCTGAACATCAATCTAAATGGATACATTTGCACAAAGAAATTGCAAGAGTTCACGAACATTTATCAGTAGCTGTACCTGACCCTAGTCGTTGTTGACTGTTGTGTTAGAATAGAGTCTGCCAGGTATTATATTAGGATGTGTAAGTTTAGGAAAAACGTAAATGTATTCCTTCCTAATAATGTATCTATCTATCTGTCTATATACTCAGGCCCAATCCCGAATTTTCCTATTTTTATTTTTATTTTTTTGAGGGGGAGGGGGGGGGGGGCTCAAGACAGCCACAATAGGGACAACACAAAACACAACACAAAACAATGAACACACAAGAACAAAATACAAATTCACACACATCTAGGTCATCCAGGAGAAGACCCAGAGACCAGGGTCACCAAGGTCCCTCCAGCACTCCCCAGGCAGACATGCAGCGGAGTCGAAGCCACAAGACGGCCCACCACACTACCAGACGCACCCTTCATATAAACCGTCTCCCTGGGCCAGGCGCCTGATGGACTATTACCTAGTCCAACTTGCGACACCGACCCCTTCCCCCAAATGACCACGTGTTCACTCATCTATTCACAAGCATTCTCCATTCATTCCTGTTTATTACCACTTCCCTTGCCAGATCTATAGTCATTCCTCTATCATCCAAAGCTTGTCTTACAGTCTCTCCATCTCAATGAGGGTCTTCCATCTTCCTTCTATCTCCACTTGTATCTTTTTTATTTTATGTTTTTTTTCTATGTGATTGAGGGAGGCAAAAGGAAGAGCTGCCTATAGCGAGTGCCTCCCCCATAGTTGGAAGAGTGACAGGGCCAAAATCAATGGACGTTGGTGCCAAAATGCCAGGACATACGGAGTTTGAAGCAATTTAGGTCATAGGAAGAGGGAAAGACTGATTCTGAGAGAGAGTTCCAGAGCTCAGCTGTTGAGAAGAAGAAAGTTTGAGAGTAACGTTTCACTCTTGGGTTGGAGAGTTGCACAGAGTAGGAGTGGGATTGAGTTGCAAGACGGGTACCACGTGCCCTACGTAAAGGAGGTGGTATACACTGGGAAAGCTCTGAGGAACACTGATTATTATACTAGCGATAGAATAGCGAGGGAGATGCAACATTGCGGCGGAGATAGAAAGATTGCAGAGAGTTGGTGAGTGGACGGGAGTTAATGATACGAAAGGCCTTCCTTTCAACTTTGTCTAGGAGAGTGGTGTGAGAGGAACCTCCCCACACATGTGAACAATACTCAATGCAAGGCCGCACTATGCCCCTGTACAGAGCAAGAAGCTGTGCAGGGGAAAAGAACCCCCTAAGGTGTTTGAGCACACCCAGCTTCTGGGAGGCTGCCTTAGCAAGACTGGTAATATGGTCCTTCCAACTGAGAGCAGAAGAAAAAGAGAAACCAAGAATATTGAGAGAAGATGAAGGATTGATTTTTGTATTGTTGAAGAATAAGGGATAGTCCGCTGGGAGTTCCGTACGGGTAGATAGATGGAGAAATTGGGTTTCGGAAGCATTAAAGGAAACAAGGTTTTCCCTGCCCCAATTGGAGATAGTACCAATTGGAGATGGTATTTATATCAGAATTTAAGAGTTCTATGGCTTCATTACGTTTGTCGTTGAGGGATTGCGTGCTGGGGCGTTCTGAAAAACTAATGGAGTAGTGTTAGGTTGAGTCCTCTGCGTATGAATGGATGGGAATTGAGGTACAGTTGAGGAGATCATTTATAAAAATTAGAAAGAGAATAGGAGATAGGACAGAGCCCTGAGGAACACCGGAGTTTATAAGGTGAGGAAGTGAACAATGCCCGTCCACAACCGCGGCTATGGAACGGCCTGAAAGGAAATTAGAGACAAATGTACAGATGGAGGGCTAGAAACCGAAGGGGGGTAGTTTAGAAATTAAAGATTTGTGCCAGACTCTATCGAAGGCTTTCGATATGTCTAGTGCAATAGAAAAAGTCTCACCGAAATCCCGAAAGGAGGATGACCAAGAGCTAGTAAGATATGAAAGAAGATCACCAGTAGAGCGACCCTTAAGGAAGTCATACATGGCGATATGAGAGCAGATCTTATGAAAAGAGAAATGCTTAAGAAATTTGGAAGCAAGAATAGTTTCAAAAACTTTAGAAAGACAAGAGATGAGAGCAATTGGACGATAGTTGGAGGGTTGAGAGCGGTCACCTTTCTTTGGGACAGGTTGAATGTGAGCAAACTTCCAGCAAGAAGGGAAGACGTTAGAGGATAGACAGAGACGAAAGAGTTTGCCTAGGGAGGGAGTCAGCACGGAAGCACAGTTTTTGAGAACAACAGGAGGAACACCGTCCGGACCGTACGCCTTATTAGTATTAAGCCCAGACAGGGTAGAAAGTACATCTTTAGAAGAGATTAGGATATTAGGCATAAGTAAGAGAGAGGAGGGTGGAGAGGGAGGAATAGCACCGGAATCATCCAAGGTGGAGTTTCTAGCAAAAGTTTGAGCGAAGAGTTTAGCTTTGTCAGAGGAAGAAGTGATGGCTGTGCCATCAGAGTGGGAAAGGGGAGGGAAAGACGAGGAAGAGAAATTGTTGGAGAGGTTTTTGGCTAGATGCCAGAAAGCTTGGGAAGAGCTAGAGTTGGATAGTTCAGTGAATTTATTATTGATGAAAGAGTGTTTGGCAAGTCGAAGAACAGATTTGGCTTGATTCCGGGCAGAAACATAGGAAGAATGAGAGTCTTGAGTTTTAAGGTGTCGGTACCGTTTGAATGCTTCTTTCTTATTGCGGACAGCAGTAGAACAGGTGTGAGTAAACCAAGATTTTTTAGCATTAGTCTGAGAGAAAGAGAATGGAATGTATGCTTCGATGCCCGATATGATTACCTCGGTAATGCGTTCAGCACTCTCCGAGGGTCCCCGGCCACGGAAGCAGAAATCATTACATGGGAAATCAAAGAAGTACTGCCGGAGAGCTTCCCAGTTGGCAGTGCCAAAATGCCACAAGCGCCGCCGGCTAGGAGGATCGGGTGGCCGTACTGGAGAGATAGGACAGGTGACAGAGATAAGTTTATGGTCGGAGGAGCCCAAAGGAGAGAAAAGATCGACAGTATAAGAAGAAGGGTTAGAAGTTGGAGACAAGTCAAGAATGTTGGGCCGATCTCCGATGCAATCCGGGATACAGGTGGGCTGCTGAACTAACTGCTCTAGGTAATTTAGGATAGAAAATACGTAGGCTTGTTCACCAGATGGGTCAGTAGTGTGAGAGGAGAGCCATTAGCGGTGGTGAACATTGAAATTTAAGATGGAGATTTCTGAGAAAGGAGAAATGGATAGAATGTGTTCCACTGTACAGTTTAGATAGTCAAAGAATTTGGGAAAGTTGGTAGAGTTAGGGGAAAGATAGACAGCACAGAAATATTTAGTAAGAGAATGACAGGAAAGCTTGAGCCATAAAGTTGAGAATTCAGAGGAGTCGAAATCGGGAACACGAGCGCAAGTGAGTTTGTTGTGCACATATGCACAACATCCGCTTTTGGCTTTGAAACTTGGATAGAGAAACAGAATCTGACTCACATATTCTGTTTGTAAGCCTTTCATCTTCGTTTCGTTCAACATGACCATACCAGCTCGCACCCTTCTGTCCACTCTGGCTGACAAATGTCCCTGCTGTCCCACTCTCCTACGTATCTCTTCATTCCTCCATCTGTCTCCACGAGTAACTCCACGCATACTCCTCAAGCAGCTCATCTCCTAATAATTACTGGTGGAAATAAAGTACGGGAAGAAGTAAATATAATGTTAGTATTTGGTGCAGTTGTTGTAACTTCTTAAAATACAAGGGTTTACAAATCGACAGCGTAATGGGTTGAACGTCTAAAAACCTCCAAGCTAATGGCTATAGATGGGGGAGAAGGGGGTCCAGAAAAAGAAACTTCCTCCTCCTCCTTAACATAATAAGATGAGTTTATGTTAAACACAGTTATATTTTGTCAATGTTAGTTATAGCAACCTGATGATATTGATCGGTGTTTTATCATACATGGAATTCCTACTTAGAGTCTCACTATTCTAAGATCTTTCATTAATAAAAATTAGATTATTACATTATTCACTCATTAAATGGGAGGTAAATGTTTTTTTCTGGACTTCCTTCTCCTTCATGTATAGCCCTATTAGTTTTGAGATTTTAAGACGTTCGCCCCATTATTTTTCCGATTTTAAGATTTTTCGTCCACTTTTCTTTATCAATATTAATACCTTTTCTGACATTTAGGTGTCGATAGTTTCCTTGCGATCGATAGCGAGCCTGTAATTTTGGAAGAACCGGTCGGGACATTTTTCTACCGGAAAATGTACAAATTTACCTGGAAGAGAGATCTTGCGGATTATTTATTAAGCTTGATGGAGGTGTAGGGAGGACTCTAAAACAATTATATATATGTTTTATGTATGTGGCCCAGTACAATACATACATCGTTATAGATCAAATTACTCAATAATATCTAGTTGTTTTATACAAATATATATATTTTTATAAGTGACAATGTCTACAAATATATTTGACCTGCAAGGTGAATTATTTATGTTTGAGTCATGCTAACCAAACTATTCAGAATAATTTATTTTGAATAATCTGGATTGATAACATAAAACATTACCCATAAATGCAAGAAAGTCAAAAAGAGCAGCAATGCAAAACAAAGTAAAATAAGTTATGAAAGTAAAATACATAACATCAGGAATACAGTCAATAGCAAACTCTATGACAAAACGATCGAATGAAGTATAGAATCAAATACAAAAAGTGATAATGTATTTAATATATACATTATCACTTTTTTACTAAATATTATTTAGTATCTGTCCAAAACAAAAGACATATGTAAAGTAAAAACCTCATACTTTGGTATTTATAAGCAGACCAATAATACACAAAAGGAAAAGGCATTAAAACAAAAGGAGCAGGAACAGAAAGGGGTGAAGTCACAGAGTGTGAGGTGAAGCTGAACGGTCAGGCTATGGAGATCGTCAACTCTTTTAAGTATCTGGGCAGTGTGTTGAGTAAAGATGGGACTATGGATGAAGAGGTGCGGGAGAGGGTACAACAGGGGAAGAGGGTTGTAGGAACGCTAAAAGCAGTAACAAGAAATAGGGTGGTCAGTATGGAAGTGAAGAAGTCCTTGCATGACAGTGTGGTAATCCCGACACTGACTTACGGAAGCGAAGCATGGACGTTGGTTGAGAGACTCAGACCAAGAGTGAGAGCAGTGGAAATGAATTACTTAAGGAGTGCGTGCGGAGTTACATGGAGGGATAGACAGACTAATGAGGAAGTAAGAAGGAGGTGTGGTGTGGAGGTAGATGTGCTGGAAAGTGTGAAAAGGAACAACTTGAGATGGTTCGGCCATATGGAACGTATGGAAAGCGAGAGAATGACTAAGAGGGTGTACGAGAGCGAGGTGGAGGGACAGAGGGGGAGAGGTAGACCGAATATGAGGTGGAAGGATGGAGTGAGGAACTACATGAACGAAGGCGGTGCTGGTTGGGGGGAGGGGCGTCGACTGACTGGGGACAGAGGTGCATGGGGGCGGTTCGTTCGTGGCCACCCCTTCGGGGATCACGGCGTCAGGCAATAGATAGATAGATAGCAGGAACATCTACCAATGGACGAGCTAAGAACACGGTGAAAGGAGGAAAGAGAAGTTAAAAAGAGAAAATGGACAACAGAAGACGGATGCTTAAGGAAACGGGGAGGGGAAACGAGAAGTCCAAAGGTGAGGCAAAGGAGAGAGAGAGAGAGAGAGTTACACAGATACACAGAGTTACACATATACTCAGACCACACAGACCTTGCGGTCCTAACTAGGTGGTCTGTCCTTACTACTACTAGACAGGGATAGTTTATGGAGGAAGAATAGGACAGTAAAGTAGAAGGCTTTCTCCCCACCCTCCGGCTACAAGGCCGAACTGGAAAATAGGATGAAGTATTACCTTATGGTTCAGGAAAACACCTCAAGGAAAGCTCTTATATAGTATAGGAAAACATTAGTTTGAAAGGGAAATTACACATGCCTACTGATTAATTCATATTAATCCAATCTGCATTAAATGATCGTCCAGTATTTTGTTAAACGTATAAATATAATTACTGTCGACCACCTCCCTTGGTAAACTATTCCACTCTTTAACCACATTGTATGTGAAGACATTCTGTGTCACATCTAAGGATGTTGTTTTTTCTAATTAATTTCATTCCATTACCTCGGGTTGCTGCATTATTATTAATCGTGAACAGTGCACTTATATTTACTCTGTCAAATCCTTTAAGTATCTTAAAACACTCGATAAGTTGGCCTCCTCGCAATCTCCTTTTCTTTAACGAGAACAAATTAAATTTCTATAATCTTTCATAATATAGCTTGTTTTTCTGAAAGGGAATTAGTTTAGTTGCTCTACGCTGCACAGATTCTAGTTTTGTAATGTCTTTTATTTGAGATACGGGAACCAGAACTGAATGCCATGTTCAAGATGGGGTCTAACAATGCTTTTGAATAACGGCAACATATTTTTGTTTTGTTTTTATAGGTAAAACTTCTTTTGATAAATCCCAAGGCTTTCTTAGTTTTATTTGCCGCAGCCGTACATTGCTCTGAGGATTTTAGGTTTTCTGATATTATTACCCCAAGATCGTTAACCTTAAGAGTTTGCTAATGTGTGTTGGCCTTTCATTTGATAATCATACTTTTTGTTTTTTGAACCAACATGCTAAATTTGACATTTGTCAACAATAAAGGGTATTTGCCACTTTTCTGACCAATCCACTATTTTGCTTAAGTCGGACTGTAGGCTATTTCTGTCTTCCTCACTCAAGACTATGTTCCCTATCTTTGTATCATCAGCAGATTTGGAGATACAGTTATTCAGACCTACATCAATATCATTTATATATATGATAACTAAAACCGGACCAAGGACCGATCCTTGAGGCACACCGCTGGTAACAGGCACCCAATCTGATTTTATACCATTAATACCAACCTTTTCTTTGCTTTCTGTTTGCAAGCCAGCTTTTAATCAATTGATATATATCACCTTCTATTCCGAGCATTTCTATTTTGCCTAATAATTTATTGTGAGGTACAGTCAGAAATCACAGTTTCTGAAACACCTGGATAGGGCCTGGACATTGGGAGCGTATTGTTTCTGGACGACAGCCCACTTTAACCATCACAAAGCCGCATATTATACAAACACACGTTGTGAACCAATAGATGCTTTACTCAGTCTGCCATATAAAATTGTGCTGTTGTTTTACTACGATACCATTCATATTAAATAATATGATATAAAAATGACAAACATACCATTGAATGTTATTCCCTCCTGTATCTACATTAAACACGAATAGCTATTACAGAATTAGGAATGTAAAGAAACATTAGCAACCCGCAGTGAATGGACAGGCTTTCATTGTGTGTGTGTGTTTTTCGCGATAAAAAGACGCATCAACCCATTGAGATGTCGATTTTTGTCTGGCCGAGCGATAGCGAGCCTGTAACTTAAAGGCAAATGGCCTCTGGCCGTGAATTTTGTTTTATTGAACAATGTATACATTGAAGGGGTCTGGATGGACCTTTTCTATTTTGAAAGAAGTCTGGGAATGTATTTTTGTTAGCCTAAGAGAAAAACTAAAATACATTGCTCGTAAATGGCAAAATCAAGCAAAATCCTCTAATTAAAAAATATATATAGAATATATATAGACAATAATAATCATAACCCACATGACGTCGAACCAAATAGCTTTAATTGGTTCCACAAGTTCCCAGTAGTGTCTTCGCCATTAACCTGCCCTGCAACTTCTCATTACATCAATATCTCCTCTGTACGTGACAATAACAATAATAAGGGCCTCATATTTGTTTCAAGTCATTAAGTAAGCACATTTAAAGTGCAGCAGTAATGGTTTAGTAATACATAATGTGCTTGGTTTTAAAGTTTCAAAACGTTTAACTTACTTGTGGAAATATACGGAGGATCGTCTTTTCACTTTAGTTTGTTATGGTTTTATTGTTTATGTTACAGTTACTTTTTCGGGTGTATCTGCCCTCCAACGTTTTCGGGTGTATCTGCCCTCCAACGTTTTCGGGTGTATCTGCCCTCCAACGTTTTCGGGTGTATCTGCCCTCCAACGTTTTCGGGTGTATCTGGCCTCCAACGTTTTCGGATCTCCCATTATCTAGCACCATAGCCTACCTGTTAACCATCTGTTTCCTGGAAGTCCTTTCTAAGCTAATAACAATCGTCTGGATGTTAGTTGAAGATAATGTGTATCGCATTATATTGCCAGGTTTAACTTGAAGGGTTAACATAAGCGAGTGTAGGTCTAGATTAACCCCTATGAGGCATTTTAGCAGTTCAATCTGGCTATCATATAGACGATTATATACATATTTGGAAGGCTATATGGCAGTGAGGGGGTTGATTGGGACCGTTATTAGCTTGTTAACTCCCAGAGATCCTTCCTAATCTGTATGAAATCCTCTAAAGATAGCCAGTATAAACAATTAAACTGCGCCATAATCCTCAGGGGGTTAATTAATGATATTAACTATAAGCACTTGTATACAATGAAGCGTGTAGGTTCCATTCATAGTAAAATTTGATTATTTAAATGAATTAGGAAGGATTTTTAATAATCAATGGACTGCACACATTTAATCTAACCTCTTCATTACCACGTCATTATTAACCCTTTGGAAGATATAATGACGCTTTCTTTGTTTGTTTAATGACTGTTATTGAATGATTATATAAAGATCAAGTGGGGTATATGGAAGTCAGACGATTATACTTCCCACAGATCCTTCCTAAATTGTGTGAAGTTGTCTAATGATAGCCAGAATAAACTGCCAAAAGGGTTAAACATAGTAAGTGTAATGATAGTGAGAATATAATAACAATAAAAGCCTTCATCGCACTGGATGGCTCAAACAAATGATTTACTTCATCGTCCACCAGGGAGAGGACTAACATAATTACAATGTGTCCATGTGTGTGTAGAATTCGTAGATGTCACTCGTCTTACACTGGGGGCCTTTATCAACTACGTGCTTCACTTCCGTTATGTAGATGTCACTCGTCTTACACTGGGGGCCTTTATCAACTACGTGCTTCACTTCCGTTATGTAGATGTCACTCGTCTTACACTGGGGGCCTTTATCAACTACGTGCTTCACTTCCGTTATGTTCCATGTAAAATTTAGGAGGAGACTTTATGTATTTGTTTATTTTGTTATATGTTTATTCAAGCATATATATATACAGGGTGTCCAGCGAGTGTTGTCAAATACTTACAGTAATGAAAGATTATGTAATTCTAAGTAGAAAATATTCTATAACTATATGTGTTTTTGTGCGTCAGTATTTGACAATCACCATATAAAATTGACGGTTAGTGAGTGTGGAGAGGAGGGGAGGAGGAGGAAGTACGATCAGTGCGCTGGAGCCACTCAAAGGAATTTTACTTATTATTATCCTTATGCCATAATACCTTGAAAAACTAAAATAATTATAAACTGCTACTGTAACGTATGGTTTTGTCAAATATGATAATATGAAGCCTTGTATTATTGTAATTAGCAGTTACACCTGCTCTAAGCTAATAAATCATGGCAACAATGCGGATGTCCTGTCACCCAGTTCGCACCAAGTTTACATCTTGGACACAGGATAACACATAACCCTATGATGTGTCTATCATTGCTTGGATTATAGAACATAATAATCTAAGAACCATTCATTAACCCACTGAACCCCAGCTAGTTAATAATAAATGTACCACCCAGGACCGTCAGGTTGTGAAAAAAAAAAATCCAAAAAACACCAGGAATGGGTTAGAAATGAAGGAAAACCCACAAAAAAACGATCCCCTAGGTCACTACGGGGTCCTACGGTGCGTCCGAAAATCGGAATTACAAGAGGGGAAATGGGTAGGCAAAAACAGGTTTTTGCGTGCTCACACACACTCGGTTGGACTTTGAGAGTTTTCAACCATCGGCATTGTTGCGTGGGATACTTACACAGTTCCCATACAAATCTGAGCCCTCTAGGTGCCATAGGACCGGAGTAATTAACCAGGACGCACCTTATGCGTCCCTGGGGTTTAGCATTACAAACATTTTGGACGCAATCAGTGCGTCGCTGGGGCTCAGTGGGTTAAAGCATAGGTGTAAAATATTGTTCAAATTAATTTTAATGTTTAAAGTGACCGCCCTAATCGCTCCATCATTGGAAGTGTTGCCTTCCTCTAAACATTTTGTGTTGATATTTGGGCTCTGCCATACTGTGTCTGTACTCCCTATTCGTTCAGCTGTATCACAAACTCCAGGAAACATCCCTCTGTCACTTAGATGTTAGAAATCATTGTAAAACACTTTAGAATTTGGACATTTGTTTGGGTTTCTCTTGTAAGCTACTCGACAACAATCAACACTATCACTTCATGCCTCCATCTTCTACGTTAGGGTAAGTAAATGGTATTTTCTTGTAGTTTTCTTCTCTCCAATGGTCGAAAATAACATGAATCGTGTGTGCCCTTCCATACTTTTGCTATCACTGGCGTGAACTGAGTGACACAGTTGAAACTGGAGTCCCATGCATGAGTGAGCAGCTTATACATTGTTGCCATGATGTATTAGCTTAGAGCAGGTGTAACTGCTAATTACAATAATACAAGGCTTCATATTATCATATTTGACAAAACCATACGTTACAGTAGCAGTTTATAATTATTTTAGTTGTTCAAGGTATTATGGCATAAGGATAATAATAAGTAAAATTCCTTTGAGTGGCTCCAGCGCACTGATCGTACTCCCTCCTCCTCCCCTCCTCTCCACACTCACTAACCGTCAATTTGAAATGGTTGATTATCAAATACTGAAGCACAAAAACACATATAGTTATAGAACATTTTCTACTTAGAATTACATAATCTTTCATTATTGGAAGTATTTGACAAAGCTGGTGGGACACCCTGTATATATAATATATATATATATATATATATATATATATATATATATATATATATATATATATATATATAGATATATATAAAATATATACTGTACATATATATATATATATATATATATACCGGTATATATTGTTACGATTCTGGACGTCAGTTGCTTAGAGACGGTATATGAAAATAATGACTAATGCAAATGCACCTTGTCTCTCTACCAAACAACACCACGAAGCAACAGGTAAGAACTTTATGAACGCTTCCAGGCTCTACTCAGGGCTTAAGGTGCATACTGCCCTGCTCCTATTCTGAATAATAAGTAGAACAGAAATACTCACGTAACTTACTAGCTACGAGAACTCGAAACCAACACCGGGATTAGTAATGCTGGGTTGGATAATCAAAACAGTTAACCTAAGAAGTGCGCATGGGGGGTATGAGACACCACACTCCTGTGCTGACGTATTTGAGCTGTTCCCATCACTAACATCGTTATTTTACCATAAATAGCATTAATACTTATCTATATGCTCCTATTATAGGTTGATTATAAAGGTATTAACCTGTTACAACAATAAAACAAGTGGAAACAGTGTTTGGATGGTCAAAATCGGCGATACAGGCTGGGAGTTACATAATGTATGGCTGAGGCAACCTCCCTGCCCTCCACCCCTCCCCTTGTCTGGAGAGACACTGTTCCGCAATAGTCTCTCTCTCGCTCTTTCCCACGCTTGGTAACAGTGATGACAACGCCTTGCTACCAACTCGCTAATGTTAGCACGAAAATAGACCACAGAATAAGGGAATAACAGGGAGGTGATAACTGAAGGAGGGGAGGAAAGTGGGGAAGGAGGGGAGGTGGAGGAGTGATATTTGGCATGGCCCAGGGGCCAAAAAAAAAATAAAAATAAAAAAAAAAAAAATTGAGGGTGTTTTAAATGATTGTTTTCCCCCTTACTCTTAAGAGTTTTCCCGCAATCCGCCGGGGGAACTCTTAAGAGTCTTCCCGCAGTTCCAGGGTTAAATACATATAGGCTACCAGCAGACATCAACGAAAAAAAGAGTGCAGGTGTACTTCGAGCATAACAGGCTATGCTCGCCCTCGTTAATACTAAACCGTGCGCAAACCAGCCAACGGTAATCCACTCTCAACCCAAGAGAGTTGCACATAATAATATTGCATAAAATAATGTTCTAACAATACAAGGCAGTGTCCTAATATGACTACTAACCTCGGGGTGATATTAGTGGAAGCAAGTTGCCCTGACCACCTGTAATATCACACCAATATATCCTGCTTCAACCTGGGCCCCCCAGTGAGTTACCGCCCAAACAATGAACTCTTAGAGTCCACCCCCCACACTCACTTAACTATGGGGGGGGGGAGGGGTCCAGACTGAAGCTGGATACCTAATTAATATTAAACACTCCATTGCCCCAGTCGGAACCGGAGATACAGTAGGGAACACACAAGTGCTGGGGCAGAACCGTCAAGGTTGTTACCGGGTCCTAAGCACCCACACTGGGAAAAATATGTAGGGGTTATGGATGTGTGTGTGTGTGGACTGTCTATGGGATTAACAGTGCTTATTATTAAGGACCCGGGCAAACCTCCCAGCTCTTCCCCATCACGGATCTCGAAGTAAGCCACCGGAGGTACAGAACATATGATGAAAATGGAAAGATAATATAATGCTGATCAGAGGAAAAGGATAGTTAAAAGAAGAAATGAATGTCTAGGATTCTCTGTTAATTACGTTATGTTACTCTTATGCAAGCAAGGAAAAATAAAGCAGGGGCAGCCTGGTGTGCCACAAGAGAGAGCTATCACCACCTATACTGTCTGGCCGCCCACGAGAGAATGAGGGGACCGGATGATGCAGAGCACCGCGGAGGCCAGCCTCAAACGAAGGGGTTGCAAAATCTCACCACACGATATGATAAGACTAAGACACTTCACAAGAATAACTTATACTAAAGTATTCCTGTGTTAACAACTTAACTAAAACAGTGAGGCAAATAAAATAAAGTACATCTTTATATTGTAACACAACTGAACTTGCAATGATCACATAATTAATTAAACTCGTGTTGCTTAGCAACCTTACCTCCCGCGAGGCAAGAGCAACAAGCTGTCAACACCTCCCTCGCCAGCCACACTAGCTAGCAAACTACACGTTGCCGCTTAACTAACAACTGGTTAGACGAAACTGATAACACTCTATGGGCTCATTCTACACAAATGTTTATTGAGACAAAAATGCTTAGAGGCACGGCAAAATTAGGCATGTGTAATTTGAAGGGTATCGGAGTGAAACTCACAATACCAGGTCCTTCTAATAGACTTGGCACAGCTGCTTTAATAAATCTGGCGCCAGTCGAGTCTAGCTACTCATAAAAGACCCTATAGACCCTGGTCATTGTGACACCCTCACATGGGAGGGGGGGGGGGGGGGGGAGTTTTGAAGCTTTGAAACAAAACTTTCATCACTAGTTTACAACTGCAAAATATGTACATTGACATTTTTTTGTATGTTTACATTTTATAGATTTTTTTAACATGAGTAAATATGACTTACTAACTAAAAAGCCTCGTGCTCTCCTATCATTCCTCAGAGGACTCCCGGGACAAACTGTCTGCCAGGACATTATCCACACCACGGATGTGGTGTGGATGATGTTCTTGCAACATCAAACTCCAGCGAGTAAGTCTCTGGTTTTTGTCCTTCAGCCTATTGAGAAACTGCAGAGGATGATGGGCAGAGTAGATTCTGAGCACGGGTCCATATGGTGGCAAAAAAACAGCGAAATGGTGTAAACTCAAAATAATACCTAGCAACTCCCTTTCGATCACAGAATACTTTTGTTGTGCTCGGTTAAACTTTTTTGAAAAGTAGGAAATGGGGTGCTCAACATCATCTCCGAACTCTTGCATCAACACAGAGCCGGCAAACACATCGCTCGCATCTACTGCCAAGACGAAAGGCCTGTTGAAATCTGGGGCACGTAATATAGGATGGCAACAGAGGAGGCTTTTTACATCTTTGAAAGCCTGCTCACACTCTGTTGTCCATTTAAATGGTTTGTTCTTTTGTAGCAAATTTGTCAATGGGGCAAACACGGTGGAATATCCTTGGATGAACCGGCGATAATAGCCTATCATGCCAAGGAAACGTTGCATGGCTTTCTTATTATGAGGTGCTCGGAAACTCTGGATAGTCTCCACATTCGCCCGAGGGGGACAGACCTGGCCGTGGCCAACAACATAACCCAGATATTGCACTCGAGCCTGCACGAACTCGCACTTTGCCAGGTTGGCCACTAAACCAGCTTCAGACAACTTCCGGAAAAGCTCACCCACATTGGCCAAATTGTTGGTCCAATTTGTGTCATAAACAACAACATCATAGTAGGGTCGTTTGCTTGGAATCTGTGACCATTTTGTTCCTACCTTTTTCTCTCGATGGATTTGACAACCTGAGCCATTTTAAAGGAAAATTAGCTCCTATGCCCCTCTGAAAAATTACGGCTAACTCTGCTAGAGCCCAATATTCAAAATGGCCACCAACGCCATCTTGAAAAATATGAAATGTAATATCTCTGGCATCAGATGAGCTACAAGGACGAATGAGGTGTCCTTTTTCACTAATTCTGGCATTACAAATCCACTGGAATGGTTATTGTATTGTATTGTATATTGTATTGTTATTGTATTGTATTATACTAATTGTACATACTAATCTGCCACTTCACTGTCACTACATGATTCACTGTATGAGCCACTATCAGAATCACTGTCCTCACTTTCGCTGCTATCATCACTGTTGTTCTCTGGCTGCGGATTTTTAGGTAGTGGTATGGATGGGGGAAGTGGGGGCTGGGTTGAACGGACAGGCAGACATAGGCCATTTACAAAATGCCATCCATGGCCGATCGGTGAGGGGTGACTTTGGAGCTGGTAATGCTTTTGCAAATATGCAAGATAGTTTGCACGCTCCAAGTGTGGACGGAGACTGTCCAAGTCAGGCACAAGTCGGATAGGGCTTTTTTTCTTCTGAGCTCTCCACTTCGCTGCCCTCGCATCTCCCAGGGTCTTGCTTTTGGTATCACCATAGACATATCGAATGACAAACCGCTCCAAATCACTGATGACCTGTTCTGTGACTAGGAGCTGTGTACCACATGCTGCTAGCAGGTCGTGTGCCTCTTTAGACTTCTCCAGACGATCTGCGATGAGCTTCTTGCTTGCTCCATAGAAGCCAGAGTTGTGGTCACACCAAGTGAGGACATGAAGTGGTATGATGGATGCAGCCATTGCCTCACTGAACAAACATCGGGCATCGATAAGCTGACGTTTGCGTTTCACACACAGGATTCCTGTTGTCTTCTGAGCAACATATGCCGCTTGCACGTAGTTGTCTGTGTCAAGAACGACAGCTGCTGTGTAGCTGTCTGACCGGAGCACACTATATATGGTGAGCATTGCCGTATCTGCCTCTGCATGGGAGCATGTGAGCTCTGGCACAAGCTTGCCTGTGGTGAGATTCTTTGCAGTGCTGCCAACTACACAGTAGATGATCTCGATGCTAGTTGTTGCTGCTGTTCTCTGGAATTCCGTTTGAAGAAATGCCTGAAGGCGGATTTTGTTCTCAGGTTTACCCAGGAGAGCATGGAAAACTTTAATAGAAGGAAATTTATCTTTTGTCTTCATGAAGACATTGCTGATTGGCAGATTTTTTTTGGCACAGTATTCTCTCACTGTCCTTGATCGTGTAATTCTGATCATATGAATCATTGACGCAAATGATGTGCTCAGCATGCTTGTGTCTCGTTAGAACGAAGTGCACCAACTTCTGTGCATAATCTCCCCAGGTATACTTGGTACCGTCTCCCTTCTCTCTGTCTTCAATGGTAGGAGTTGTTAGGCGCCAGATGAGGCCCATATCAATAATAGACATGTATACATCAGGCTCTGGAATGACAGTCATAGTTAGTTTTTGTTGAAGCTTGCTTTTCTGTGCCTTACGGATGGTTCCATTGACGTTGAAGATGGAAAGGCACTCGGCTGTAACACGATGCTGCAGGACTTCTTGAAGTTTGAGGGCACCACTCGTTTCAACCAGTCCGAGAACAGAGGCCAAGGCATTACGCTCCATTTCCTCAGTCTTTCCCTTCAGGTTCTCACCATCTGCTTTCTTCAATTCCTGAGTTGAAAAGTTCAAACGCTTGCTACGGGGAACTCTGTCGTTGAGAGACTTGGTCTTGGAATACACTCTCTCATTCAAGAACTGCTTCAGTTTGCTTGTGCCATCCTCCTTTGCCGATTTCAAGTCGGCAGCGAGAGCGTCTGAGGCTGGGATTCCTGACTGTAGGGATCAAAGTGTCTTGTTTGTATGGTCAAATGGATCACACTTGAATTCAGTGAGACATGCGCTTATATCCTGTACAGCTTGTTCATCCTTCTTCATTTTACTCGACGAGCAATCAGCATGCTTCCCTTTTCCTTGTTTCTTGCGATTAGCATGGCGATGGACCTTTGTTCTCACCCGATTGATGTTATTCACATTCCGAGTGTTTGAAAGGAGCTGCTTTTCATTGTTCAGAATGGCCAACCAACCAGACTTCAGCTTAGAGCCCTTATTCATTGTTGACTCAATCCATATGTCGAGGGCGACACACGAATATGGTTTTCCTGTCATTGACTGTGCAAACATACCACTCTCCATGAATGCAGCATGATCGACAGGAAGGGTATCACGCACTGCGGTGAAATCGGGGAGATGCCGACCATACTTGTCATTATCATAGATTTGCATCAAAGGAAGCATGAGCTTGAGTGAGGACTTGAACTCAGTCCAGTTGCTTGTTCTGATTGCATGGATATTTTGAGTTAGAACCACAACCATTTCCATGAATGACATCCAGTATTCTGCTTGTGGGGCACCCTCAAAGTCCTTGAAGAGAGCATCAACGAGGTCCTTCAGCTCAGCATTTCTCTCTAGCTCTGCATGTTCATCTGCAAGTTCCTGTGCATCAATCGGATGTCGAAACTTGGAAAGGGATGCCTTTACTTCTTCAGATAGAGGGGAATCTTCCAAACGTTTGTCTATGACATGGTGGACCAGTCTCGTAGAATAGTCGCAAGCAGCGAACCCCACGCTTAACATGTTTTCCACGAAGCGCCTGATCAACAGACCCGTCTGCTATAACACCAGCTGCCACCAACAGATCTGAGATGCCAGATCCCTTAAACCTCTTGTATATAGTGTAGATGAACGACATTTGGATGTGGAAGGGTGCCATGAATGGTATGATTTTGCTGAACAGCTCAGCATTCTCACTTTTCAACTCTAGCATGAGCACGTAGACAGGATGATCACCAACAATTATTGCAAAAGGCATCTTTTTTTCTTCGATTGATTTTGCAAGCTTACACATCACATCATTGAGAATTGTCTTACTGGGTGGGTTGGGATAGGTCATGTGGTATATTGCTCGACTGTTCTCATCTGCATTTGACATGCTGGTGTGAAACCCTGAAAACCCAGGCACAGTCTGTTCTTCTGGCTTAGGTCTCGTTCGGTCATCTTGCGCCCTGGCCAATGCATGGATCAACCACGAATTCTTTGCACCGATGTGTCAGGAGGAGGAGTACTTTGATCAGCTGGTGGCATCCTGAGAGGTGGTTCCCCACACTTCGCTGTCTTGTATGGGTTGACTTTTTGCATTTCACTTCTGAGCTCTTTGAGAGTTGTCGAGAGGTTTGATGCAAAATTGGCACCGGGAACTGGTCTATCCTTGTGATTCTCGGAAGGAAGTTCTGTATCAAATGATTCTGGCTGCACAAACATGACATTAGTGCGGTGTGACTGGCCAGTACGGTCAGTGTGTCGCTCTTGAAGTCATCGTTGTCAACTATAGCGATAGCAGGCTTACCCTCAGCTAGTTCGAAGGGGCAATCAGATGAGCACTTGAGGTCATTGACCACCCAAAAATCTTGCAGCATAAGTACGTCATTGTAACTGATGCCCAGTCCATCTTTGTGCATTATGTCGACTATCTCCCTACTCTTGGTCAGTCCATGTAGCAAGACAGAGAGATTTATCTCAAATGCAGTGCGTTTTCCAGTGATGTAGCTTGTGAGGATAGATGCAATCGATCGGACGGATGGACTGTCATCAATTGCAGACTTATTTGGGTGTTTCAGCCATGTGAGCAGCTTCAGCAGGAGCTCACTGAGGTCTTCTTCTCTCTCCAACTCGTGTATATATGGAAGCCAGGGAATAGTATTTGTCCTGATGACTTGCTCTTTGAGTCGTGCCGCAACATTCATCACTAACTGATTATTGCTGACACCCAATGAAGATATTGCCGCCTCGATGTATGTACCTGCTGCTGTTGTATCATATACCAGTTCACTCACATTCTTTTGAATGCGTTCATGAAATCCGATGTCTTCCCCAAATTCATTGACGAGAATTTCCTTTAAGTAGCTGGATTTTACTACTGAGTTATGTCCGTGATTTTAGATAATGCGCTTATAGTCCTGCAGCAGGCCTTGCAGTGTGTGAATTTCATGGTCTTTGAAGATGACTTGACGAATATGATGAAAGAAGAGAGCTTGGGCCTCTCCGAGGTTTACACGCTACAGATGTTGAGTCCTTTCATCTGAAAGGGGCTTGTGGTCGCTTACATATTTGCGCCAGCACGCACGATGGTAGCGGATTTCCAACCCAAATGCTGTTTGACTATCTGGGATGGATGCAATCAGAGTGTCAAGTCTCAATCTCATGACCTCATCTTCCAGACGGACAGTATGTAACTTGAATTTAGTCCAGGCATCTACTGTTGATAGGAGTAAAATCTGCTTGTCACGATCACTACTCTTGTATGCCCCTTTCATGCACCACACACATAGAGTCTTATCGTGAAGGACACCCATACTGGAGCGGAGCCTTTTAGGTGCACTGGCCTCTGGGGAAGGGTCTTGTTGATCTGATGCTTAATCTCTTTCAAGACGTTCCTCGGATTTGTGTTTGCGTTTTTCGGCTTGAGAGAGCTTGCGCTTGCTGGATAATGATGCATAACAAGTGTTATGCATGTGGTGACCCTTTGGTCCCTTCTCCCAATCCACATTTTCATGTATATGTTGAAACTTATCAAGTTCTTTCCATTGTAAAGACTTTTCCGGGATGGATTCCCATTTCTCAGGTGTAATGTTTTCCAAACGATCATCTGCAGTACATCGCTTACCACAGAGTAAAATGCACTCGTATTCATTTAATGTCTTGTCTGGTAACTCTTCACTCTCTCTCCTATTATCCATTATTTCGGTCACTTCAAAAGTCGGCGATTTTCATCAGATGAGCATGCGATCCATCTGAAACAGTTGTGACGCCTACCAGCGTTGGCAGAATCGCCTCCCGGTACCCACTAGCGCTCGCCAGGGCAGTGAAATGGGCTACAGTCTATCTACAATGTTGTACTTTCTTTCTTGTGAATCGTCATGTCACATGCAGTATAGAAGTAGTCGTTATTTTCGTGTGTGACAATGCATTATATTTTATATCATCAGTTATAAGTTTAATGTAGAAGACTGAATGATACAGCTAGAGAGTGTGAGTGAGTAAGTGCAGGAGGCAGAGGGTAGTACGCGCAGTGTTACACGTTGTCTCGGTGACGTCATGCCATGGCCGGGCCTTCTGAGTGGCTGGCCGCGTTGCCGCCCTCCTGCCGCGGCAGGAGGTGGTCCCCCCGCGCTCCCTGCTGCCTTGGTGCCTTCCTTGCTCAGAGCTTGCCTGACCAGCATACCCTTCACACCTCCCTTGCCACCTGTCCCCGACTTCTACCTATAGAACACTTTCTCTCTCTCTCAACTTCTTACCTCTCATTCTTCCAATCTATTTAACATCATAACTCCCCTTTGGTTCTGCACGATTTCATATATCGGCCATCGTATTATATGCTGAAGCTCTCAGATATTCCATGTTTAGTTAGACATTTGGAGGGGTTTACATTTTGTCTGTAGAGGTTCGACACACTCGCGGTGTCTCCCTACCTATTTCTTGGTTGTCTGCTGGGCTATTTAATGCTAGACTGGGGTAAGGCTATTGATGTTGTGATTTCCGATGTGTACCAGGTTTTGTTGAACTTGTACAATCGCAACGGATACGTGGGAAGCCTAGGTTGTCTTTCTGACTGTGTACCTTGTGAGTTTAGCACTGTGTTGCGAGTGAGGGATTTTGCCTCTGCCACCCAACACTGTGCTAACTCGTTTTGCTTTGACTTGAAGAGGGTCGCCAGGAGAGAACCAGATACTAGCGATCTGGATCTCTCAAAAGAGCACCCCGCCATTTAACGTAATTTGGCCGTAGAGTCTTAAGGACCTTGCTAGGCTACGAGCCACTTGCTCAGCCATTGTTTCCTAGCCTACGACATCCCAGCTAGACTTTATTCGCCTAGCAAACACCCGATTAGGATTATAAACTCTAATGTTATGTATGCAGCATTTTTATTTACGTTGATTGTAAGCCTTGGTTGTTGTTGAGTTGCACAATTTGAGTAGGCTTTTGCGTTGCCTGAGGAAGTACTTCTTTTGTTGTTGGAGATAATACTATTGTGCATTTATCGTTATTCCCGTGCCAGTTAACACTGTATGTCCCTACACTTGTCATATCTTGTTCCTGCTTTATATAACAGTTCAAAATCCGATTCGATCATCTTAAGCAGCATCAGACTTTCTTCAGAAGATTCCTATTCGATGCTTTAGGACTTTCATTCACTTTCTTTAATATAGGAGTAACAGTTTATTATTATTTAGAGTAACTTTAATTATACCTTCTTCTTGTTTGCATTAAATCATTCCAGTGATTTAATTAAGCTCTCTATCTTTTTCCTTGTATACATAATTAACGTAATTGTATGTTGTTGTGATCAGGCTGTATCAGAGATCATCAGCCTGTAGTAGTAGTGCATTTATACCGAGTTAGAGGATACCCCGCTATCGCAGATTTAACTCTGGAGGGTATAGGTGTTTTTGTGCGCCGGCATTATAAGTTTGAGGGTTGGATCTAGTGTTACCGTTGTGGCTGTGTGCCTTTCTAGTTCAATGATTAAGAGCCCTTGTTTTATACGAGTACCGGTCGTAACAAATGGCGACCTTGCTTAGGATTTTGTGAACTTAGAGAAATATTGCAGGAGTGTTGTGGTCATTTGTTTTTTGTTTAAAGGAATATAGTGGACATGTGGATTTTTTTGGCAAGTAGTATAACACTTAAGAGTCTTCAAGCATTTTTGAGTGAATAGTGCTACATGAGAGTTTAGGTACTCCTTTTTTTTTTATAAACCTTGAGAATTTTCGGTGGACACTATGTCAGACGACGGATCAGTGTACAGTGAGGACACAGTACGGGAAGCAGGCTCTGAGGTGCAGAGGCTGGGTTTGTTAGAGGACAAGAGAGTAATAACTAGTGAGGAGGATGCAAGGACATTTCTGGAAATGCCTATTACTGTTAACCGGGTGGCGGGGATTGATCGGTATGGTCTCCAGTGTTTGGCCACGGTCATGGGGCATGTTGGCACTAGCAGCATGACGAGAAGTGACCTGGTGGCATGTGTGCTGGGCGGGGTGCGTGGTGCACAGGGTGGAGCGGGTGCTTTGGCACCTTCGGCCAAGCCCCCCCTCCACTCTACTCGCATCGTGCTCTCTAGAACACCGGATCCGACGTTCCCGCAGGTCGATAGTCACTGGCAGCGTGGTTTGCCCCCGGGTGGATCACAGGGGGGGGTCTCCAATTGTTGCATCTCCTCCTCCTCAAGGCTTAACTGCAGATATGATCTTCCAGCTTGAGATGGCTAAAATGCAGGCTGAGCAATGAAGGCATGAGGCTGAGCAACGAAGGCATAAGGCTGAGCAACGAAGGAATGAGGCTGAGCTTGAGCAACGAAAAGCTGAGCTCGATCAACGGCAGCGAGAAACTGAGCTTCAGGTTGAGGCTACGAAGTACTGTGCAGACATAGATCTTGAGAAGTCTAGGGTGGAGTCGACAGGGTAGCGTCTCGGTCCTGGGAATCGAGGTCTTGATCAGTCTTTATCGCACCTTCTTAAGTTAGTCCCTGTATTTGACGAGTCGGGTGTCACCGAATTTTTTATGCGTTTTGAGAAGAAGTGCCGGGAGAACCAATGGCCCGAGGTTAAGTGGGCAGCCCTTGTTTCCTCTAGGTTGGTTGGCAAAGGACTCAAGGCATATGATGCGTTGCCCTTGGAGTCTTGCGTCGATTATGAGGTATTGAAGGAAGCTGTTCTTCGGGCGTACGAGTTACAACCAGAGACGTACAGATTGAAGTTCCGGGGTGTAACGAAGAGTGGTGAGTGCACCTTTCTCGAGCATGCCCGGGATCTGTCCGATGCATTTAGAAACTGGCTACATTCTGAGAAGGCATCGACGTTTGAGGAGTTGAAACAGCTGATGATTCTAGAATATTTTTTCAAGTGTACGGGCGGCAATCTGACGTTGAATCTTAAAGAAAAAACCCGAAAACTCTACAGGAGGCAGCTGAGATGGCTGACCGTAGGCAATCGCTGATTCGTGGGTGCGGGTCTGCACAATGGAACGATGCAGGTAACAAGGGGTGCAACACTCCACCCCCCCGAGTCAGTGATACACCATATAACAATAACAACAAGAGCAATGATATTAAGTCTGACCATAAACCTAATACCGTCCCGTTTAAGAAGGGTTCGGGCCCTTCGCCACCTCAAGGGAAGCCCAAGGGGGAGTTAGAGTGTTTTCATTGTCATGAGAAGGGGCATTTTGCAAGAGTCTGTCCAAGCAAGCTACCTAATGAAGTTGTGTCTTTGGCTCGCAACGTTGTGGTGTCCCCGAAGTCGTCTGAGTTTGCCCGGGGTATAACGTCAGAGGCTGGGACACAGCCAGTGGAGAAGAATCCGGAAAGCTCGAACCCTGTCCGCGATGTCTTTTGCGACCATCGAGGGCGTGGCTGCGTGAAGTGGGCTAGTAAGAAGCATGGAGTTGAGCTGTTGCGAGACACGGGTGCCTCTCAGACTTTGATGAAGAACTTTACGGGTAGACCAATAAACGCGGCACGGGAGGTTGTTGTGCAAGGTATCAATGCTATCAGGTCATACCCGTTGGTCAGGATGGAACTGGAGGTAGATGGTGTTACACAAGAGTTGGATGTTGGAATTGTGGAGAACTTGCCTGTTGGGGGCATCGACCTCCTTCTCGGCAACGACTTTGCGGTGCCTAATTCTGAGGTTTCCCCCTTAGTCGTTGCCGAGAAGCCGGCCGACGTGAGTAGGGAGGAACAGGAGTGGGTAGAGAAGTGTCAAGTACAACCTATGGCGTGCGTTGTTACAAGATCTTTTGCATCCAAAGTGTCACAGCCTATTCCTCAGTCTTCAGACCAGCGGAGGAACGGTCGGAAGGAGCAAGCTAAAGTTGGGAGTTTTGTGAGTTTTGCTCCAGCGGCTCTCCTTAGCGGCTTAGTACTTGACTCAGAGGTGAGCTCCGGAGTGGCCCCAGAACCTGTCACCCCTAGTGACATGGTTGGGCGTGATGGCACTCCGCATCTTAGTAGTTCCCAGTTGGAGGAGAGGTGTGGGAACGGGGCTATCAAACACGAGGACGGGCAAACATGTCATGTGAACCTGTCGGAGGAGTTTGTGAGGCAACCACCTGAGCAGCCTACTGTCCCTGCGTTGGTCTGCAGCAGCCAAGGTGGAGAAGGAGAGGGGGGCAGTAGGGCACAGGTGGAGGAGAGTTGGGATTGTCATGTCTCGGCGGAGCAGTGGGCGGGGGACACGAGTCTGGTGGCTGTGGAAGCGCTAGAGCACCTGCCTGAGCAGCAGTGTGCAGCTCTCCAGCACCAGCTCGGTTCATACCCCACTGGTCGTGCCGAGCACCCGAGCCTCACGACTCAGGCGGTGCAAGATGTTCCGCGGGTAGGTTACTTGAATGTCAATCGACCGTTAGCCTCGTTGTTTCGGTGGTTCAAGGTGGGCGATGAGGCTTGGACATGGTTGTCAGGTCAGGGTCGACCCATGGATGCCAAGGGTGGTGGTCAGGAGGGCATTGAGCAGATTGGTGAGGTTGGCTGTGGAGTGGATGTGCCCGGTCGTCGCATAGCCTCCCAATGCTGCTCTAGTCGAATGCAACAGCCCTACCATAGTCCGACTGTATCTGGCCATGTCGCTAAAAGCAGTGATGCTGCGCAGGCAGATGTAGTTGCAAGGAATGCGGGGGTGCGCATGTACGGTATCGGCGGGGAAGCCTTAGCAATAATGAACTATGGGAGTGACTGCACAGGTGGGACTGATTGTCCCTCTCATGACCTGGGTGTTCTAGGGACGAAGGTGGAGAAGGAGGGAGACTACAGGTTAGAAGCTGCGGTCTCGGCTGTGTTGTGGGAGGGCACTAGGCATGTTGTTCTGCGAGATAAGTTGTTTACTAGGCTGTGGCAGTGCATCCGCATGTTTGTTGCTTCTCCAGGCCTGATGTACGGGGTAGAATCCGACATGGAGGCTGGAGACAGTGAAGGCTCAGTTTAATTCCCTACCGTATAAATCCTGCTAAAAAGCCTGTCGTGAAAACAGAGCTAGACGACACGTGGAAAAAGGGTCTGAGGGGTAAAGGATATTGTGAGTGGTCGTTGCCAGTGAGTTTGCAACCGGAGTTGAGTAGCAAGATCCGTGTGTATGGTGATTGCATAAGTGTGGAAGCATTATCCCTGACAGACACCTATCCATTACCTAGAGTTGACGATACCATAGACCGCTTCGGGGCTGCCTCGCTCGTCACGAAGGTAGAACTAGTGAAAGGTTATTGGCAGGCCCCGTTGCCGGAAAGAGCGAAGAGAAGTGCCAGTCTTGTGATGAACTGGGCAGTTTATCAGTGTCAGGTGTTGTTGTGCTGCCGGAACACAAGTTGGATGTGTGGCATGCTAAGGGCACTGATAATGTTTTGGCTGATTGTTTGTCACAGGAGGGTTTGTTTGCCGGGGAAACCTCGCCGTTCAGTCAGTGTGTTATGAGAGTGGAAAAAAAATAGGCTTGCCCCTGTAGAGCAGCCGCCAAAAACAACTTTAAGATTAAATAAAATATCACATAAAAACTCTTTCTTTTGATAGTTAATTGTAAGTTGCCTATGTTATAGCTAAAGTCCTAAGTTGAACCTGTCTTTCACTTAGGAGGCTGGGCTCTGTGAAGCTCACTCAGGGAGCATAGCAGGCTAAAATTATACTATTATGTTTGGGAGGGGTTATAAGATTTGATTTATGCTAAAATGTTGTTTTGTTTATGATTAAGCTTTGCATTTCATTTCTGGCGGAGTGGCTGGTTGTGGCGGATCTTGTCGGCATTCTGCCTTGTCAGATATGGTGCTCGCCTAATGTTGAGCGTCCCATATCTTGGGCGGGGTGTGACGCCTACCAGTGTTGGCAGAATCGCCTCCCGGTAGCCACTAGCGCTCGCCAGGGCAGTGAAATGGGCTACAGTCATTCTACAATGTTGTACTTTCTTTCTTGTGAATCGTCATGTCACAGGCAGTATAGAAGTGGTCGTTATTTTCATCTGTTACAATGCATTATATTTCATATCATCAGTTATAAGTTTAATGTATAAGACTGAATGATACAGCTGGAGAGTGTGAGTGAGTAAGTGCAGGAGGCAGAGGGTAGTACGCGCAGTGTTACACGTTGTCTCGGTGACATCATGCCACGGCCGGGCCCTCTGAGTGGCTGGCCGCGTTGCCGCCCATTTTTCCGCGGCAGGAGGTGGTCACGCCGCGCTCCCTCCTGCCTTGGTGCCTTCCTTGCTCAGAGCTTGCCTGACCAGCATACCCTTCACACCTCCCTTGCCACCTGTCCCCGACTTCTACCTATAGAACACTTTCTCTCTCTCTCAACTTCTTACCTCTCATTCTTACAATCTATTTAACATCATAACTCCCCTTTGGTTCTGCACGATTTCATATATCGGCCATCGTATTATATGCTGAAGCTCTCAGATATTCCATGTTTAGTTAGACATTTTGGAGGGGTTAACATTTTGTCTGTAGAGGTTCGACACACTCGCGGTGTCTCCCTACCTATTTCTTGGTTGTCTGCTGGGCTATTTAATGCTAGACTGGGGTAAGGCTATTGATGTTGTGATTTCGGATGTGTACCAGGTTTTGTTGAACTTGTACAATCGCAATGGATACGTGGGAAGCCTAGGTTGTCTTTCTGACTGTGTACCTTGTGAGTTTAGCACTGTGTTGCGAGTGAGGGCTTTTGCCTCTGCCACCCAACACTGTGCTAACTCGTTTTGCTTTGACTTGAAGAGGGTCGCCAGGAGAGAACCAGATACTAGCGATCTGGATCTCTCAAGAGAGCACCCCGTCATTTAACGTAATTTGGCCGTACAGTCTTAAGGACCTCGCTAGGCTACAACCCGCTTGCTCAGCCATTGTTTCCTAGCCTACGACATCCCAGCTAGACTTTATTCGCCTAGCAGACACCCGATTAGGATTATAAACTCTTTTTATTTTTTTCTATTTTTTTTTAAGAGACAATGAATGGAGGAAGGAAAAACACAGATAAAACAAAAAGGTCCATGTGCCTAAAGGCATCCTCCATTCATAAAATGTTTGTAACAACTGGATTTAAACATTTGTAGATTGTAAGTTTGTGGAAAGCAATTCGAGGGAAGTTAATTCCAAAGAGTAGTAGCTCTGGGGATAAATGAATTCTGATAAGCAGAAGTTCTCCATTGTGGAGGAGAAAGTGTAAATTCATGGGCGCTCTCAGCTGCCCTAGTTCTACGGGGAAAGATGTGGAGAGGCGGCACAATTGAAGCAAGTTCCTCGGAACAATTGCTGTGAAAATATCTGTAGAATAATGCAAGGGATGCAACGTTTCTTCGTATGGATAATGTAGGAAGGTCCTGTGTGATTGCAGGGTTATTGATTAATCTTATAGCTTTATTTTGAATTTTGTCCAACTGCCTCAATGCAACCACTCCACTTCCACCCCACAGAGGTGAACAGTAATCCATCTGAGAACGCACATGACTTTTATATATCACGGCCAACTGATCTTATGTTATGTATGCAGCATTTTTATTCACGTTGATTGTAAGCCTTGGTTATTGTTAAGTTGCACAACCTGAGTAGGCTTTTGCGTTGCCTGAGGAAGTACTTCTTTTGTTGTTGGAGATAATACTGTTGTGCATTTATCGTTATTCCTGTGCCAGTTAACACTGTATGTCCCTACACTTGTCATATCTTGTTCCTGCTTTATATAACAGTTCAAAATCCGATTCGATCATCTTAAGCAGCATCAGACTTTCTTCAGAAGATTCCTGTTCGATGCTTTAGGACTTTCATTTACTTTCTTTAATATAGGTGTGACAGTTTATTATTGTTTAGAGTAACTTTAATTATACCTTCTTCTTGTTTGCATTTAATCATTCCAGTGATTTAAGTAAGCTCTCTATCTTTTTCCTTGTATACATTATTAACGTAATTGTATGTTGTTGTGATCAGGCTGTATCAGAGATCATCAGCCTGTAGTAGTAGGGCATTTATACCAAGTTAGAGGATACCCCGCTATCGCAGATTTAACTCTGGAGGGTATAGGTGTTTTTGTGCGCCGGCATTATAAGTTCGAGGGTTGGATCTAGTGATACCGTTGTGGCTGTGTGCCTTTCTAGTCCAATGATTAAGAGCCCTTGTTTTATACGAGTCCCGGTCGTAACACAGTAAAAAAGTAATATTATATATACACCGCAGGCAGAGAACAACAGTGATGATAGCAGCGAAAGTGAGGACAGTGATTCTGATAGTGGCTCATACAGTGAATCATGTAGTGACAGTGAAGTGACAGATTAGTATGTACAATTAGTATAATGCAATACAATAACAATACAATATACAATACAATACAATACAATAACCATTCCAGTGGATTTGTAATGCCAGAATTAGTGAAAAAGGACACCTCATTCGTCCTTGTAGCTCATCTGATGCCAGAGATATTACATTTCATGTTTTTCAAGATGGCTTTGGCGGCCATTTTGAATATTGGGCCCTAGCAGAGTTAGATGTCACTTTTCAGAGGGGCATAGGAGCTAATTTTCCTTTAAAATGGTTCAGGTTGTCAAATCCATCGAGAGAAAAAGGTAGGAACAAAATGGTCAGGGATTCCCAGCAAATGACCCTACTACTATGTAGACTAAACAATTGGGGACATCATGCACAACCCTGTCCATTAACCGCTGAAATGTGGCGGGAGCATTCTTCAAGCCGTAAGGCAGTACCTAGCACTGATACACTCCTCCACCCACCACAAAACTAGCGATTTTCTTGGCACGTTCTGGTAGTGGGACTTGCCAATAGCCTTTAACCCACTGAGCACCAGCTAAATATAAATAAATGTACATCCAGGGACTGGCCGATTTTGCCAATTTTGTTTTCTTTTCTAAAATGGAAGAAAAATGTGAGAAAAGATGACAAAAAAATACTCACCTCGGTCATTTGGGGGTCGCATGAGGGGGGGGGGGGGCAGTCTCATACATCAACTGGTGCCGGGCGGCCTTCAAACTTCCCGCCCGGTCAGCCATAGCTGAGCGCGGCAGCATGGCAGATGTACGATGCGGCCAGTATTCGAGTGACGGTTATTTACACCACCCGAGCATCATGTGTGCCGTCATAGTTCACATATTAGCAACATGTATCACATAATGTCATTGTAAGTGAAGTTACAGTGTGAAAAGTGCTTAGATATAAGTCTGGTAAGTGCAGACGAGTGGCAAGAGCGTGGCGCTTCCCCGTTGCCATGGAGACTGGCGGCCATCATGGTCTCGGACAATTACAAAACGAACGCACGTACACACACCCAGCTCACTGACACACGGCCCCAGCACTTTCACTTTTATTGCCTTTCTCTCTTATTCCCCCACTTTATTCAGTTTTCATGTTACTTCCCATCTTTATTCAGTTTTCATGTTACTTCCCATCTTTATTCAGTTTATTACTTTTTCATGTGTTTTATAGTTATAAAATATTTGTTTCACACATTGTTTTACGCACTTTCGACTTAGAAATATGCTATATTTACACTTATTGGTGTCCGTCACTGTTTTACGTATATTTGAGTGTCAATATCACTTACATATTGTGTTCGGCACTTTGTATGGCCTATATTTATTATATACACTAGGTTTTTATACACACACTTCACATTTCATAGCGTCTTTTATCGCAGTCTTTGAGTACAGTTAGAAATGCTCAAGGGTGTGATACTCCCTGAAGCAGTCTGGGAAACACAGTCCAACATCACATTCTGGGCACATATACCTGGTATCTGATCTCACAGGCTCCCTCTGTGTCGTGTTGCGGCACAAATGACACCGTCTTCGGGGTTTCTCATTGTTTTCTGTGGCCGGCACATATTCAGGGAAGTGGCATTGTGTCACCCTGGCAATCCCTTCTGCTGCTGGCTGTCGATGGGCGGGGGGTTGCTGGAAGTTGGGGGCAGTCATGTATTCCCTCAACGTTGGGGTTGGTTCTTGTAGTGGAGAGGGAATGTGGGGTGGTGGGGAAGGCAAACGCGGGGGAGCACCACCATGGCGAGGCACGTGTGGTGTCGGAGCTTGACCCACCTCCTCCTCCTCTCCGTCCTCCTCCTCCCCATCATCCTCACCTCTTCTCTTCTCAGCCCTACGATAAGAAAGTGGAATGTTGATGAAGGCCATGGGGTCTGGGTCATCTTCCTCATCCTCTTCCCCACTTGCTGGGGACTCCACTATGTCACGAGGGGGAGCAGGAGAACGATAGCTACTCGCCTCTCTTTGTTGTAGCCTAGCGTACCGTTTAGCGATGAGGAGATAGGGTTACTCCTCATGCATTTCATCATACTCGGCCACAGTGGGACTATATTCGTCCTCTGAATCCCCATTTGATGATCCAGTGTCACTATCAGGCACATCACTCTCCTCAATTATGGCCATGGCATCGGCCAGGGATATTCCCCTGCGTGTGTATCGGCGTGGTAAATCCGACATGGTGTTGCACTCGCGAGATGTATGGGTAAACTGACTTTCCTTTGTCACGCATGTCCCTTGTCCCAAGAAACCGAGATTTGTGAGTTGCCATACATTGCCTACATCCTAAGGAATATTCCATACAAATATTAAGCCAATAGCTACCATAGGACAAGAGTAAATGAGGTCGAAAGTCGTTGGGAGATAAGTGGGTACAATGTCTTTCATCACCTCCCCCGCATGACCACCCGCCCGGCAGGATTTGGGGGATAGCTGAGCATGGTCAAGTAATGTGTATATCCTAAGGTGTGTCTCACACAAATTTCAAGCCTATAGCTACCATAGGAGTAGAGTAAATGAGGTCGAAAGTCGTTTGGATATAAGTGGGTACAGTGTTTTTCATCACCTCCCCCGCATGACCACCCGCCCGGCAGCACTAGGGTGACAACTGAGTATGGCATTGTAATGCGTACATCCTAAGAAGTGTCTCACACAAATCTCAAGCCTCTAGCTCCCATACGACAGGAGTAGATAAGGTCCAAAGTTGCGGTGAAATAAGTGGGTAAAGTGGCGCCACTAATCCCACCACCACCACCCGCGCGGCCTGGCTGGCCGGTTCACGCATACCGTCCCTGTTTTCCAACACTCTACGGTACCTGCACTCTAATTCTCAAGCCATTTCCTGCCATATGAGCCGAATACTAGATTTTTTAGTGGCCGACGCAATGTTCGCGTCGCTGGGGTCTAGCTTTACATGCATTGCCGACGCAAACAATGCGTCGCTGGGGCTCAGTGGGTTAACTAAGTCCACTTTTGTGATGAACGTGGCTGCCCCAATCTTGTCTACCGAGTCATCAACTCTCGGTAAAGGGGAGGTATCTGTCTTGGAGAGTAAATTTACTTTGCAAGGTGGTAATTTTATTGGCTTGTTCTCTCCCATATCGATGTTATGCACCGCCCAAGATGTCAAACAGGGTGCATCCCCGAACATGTGTGGATAAGCCGACAAGGTAGTAAACATCTCCTTAACCCTTTCCGGAGGTAAATGGGTCAATTTCTCCCGCAGGGCCAGGTACCCGTTCTTTGCCCATGTCCCAGCCGGCACAGCCTCACCTGGGAAAAGCTCCCTCTCCTCCTCCTGCTCCTCCTTCATGCCTTCTACAACCAAGACAGGGCAACGAGACACGGCATCCTGGTCCCTGGGACCGGAGAATTGGGAAGAGTGCAGAGGGGGGTTGAGAGGCACTGCAGGAGCCTTGCCTGGCGTTCCCACAGTGCATGAACCGCTAGCCCCGGGACCCGGGTTATCCAACCACCATCCACCAGGCCCGGGCTCACCCTGCACCTCCGACTCCAACTCTCCAGTCAATAACATAGGCAAGAAATTGACAGTCTCTGACTCAACTTTCTCTACTGACCCATTCTGAGCGGATACAGTAGCACAAACTGCCTCAAACAACTCCCCATTAACACTAGCAGGTGACTGATCGGCGCCCAGGCAACTCTCTCGGCTAGCCCCTTTAGGTGACATCGCCTGTGTGCCCGCCGCACGACAGTACCTCTTCAACATGTTAATATGGCAGAGCCGATGGGTCTTATGTCTGTCTGGATTACTCTCGCCGACCTTAGAAAACAAGGGGGTTAATAAAGCATCACTCTGAGGCGCCTCACCAATCTCCCCCGGTGCCACGGTGGTAAGATTAGGTATAGCCTCCAAGTCGGTCTGATTCGATGATACAGGATCAACCGGTCCTCCCGTAGGGACCCGATCGCTCCCTTCAGTATCACCTCTGGCACCGGGTGAAATGAGTGAGGAGCTTTCCGCTGGGCCTTCCTCCTCGTCCTGCACACCCTCGGCACCCTGTAGATCAGTCGAATCTATGGGTGATGCAGATTCAGTACTGTACATCCCCTCAATCAGATCTCTCTCCTCCCCTAACAATTCCTCCGGCTGTGCAACCTGGGCCATAGATCTCATGCCCTCACACACCGGAAACAAATCGGGAGGCAGCTTCTTAGCCTCCTGGTTCCTCTCCTCCGGCTGTACCTGCTCCGACACCACTACCGGAGGTGGAATGACTCTACTCCCTGCCATATCTGCTCCAAGCAGAAAATCAATCCCCTCCACAGGTAATGAGTCCACGACCGCTACCTTCGCCGTCGCCGTGACTACAGGACACCTAAGATGAATAGGAAGGAGGCTATAACAGGCATCAGTGTTTACACCTCGACATAACACAAAACTCGTCAGATTTTATTGGCTTCCCCGTCAAGTTCAAACACATGGACTGCTTAGCTCCCGAATCCCTAAGAACCTTGACTGGATACACCTTCCCACACAGCTTTACTTCACCCTTATGAACGAAAGCCTGGCACCAAGCGAGCGAGGCTTCTGGACCTGCAATGGTACCTAGTTGAGACACTTTGTCGGGGGCAGGCTGTGCCACGGCCGTTGGCACCCAATGCTTCGCCCTTCGGCCTGCCTCCAACCTCGGTAACAAAGATTCATCCCCTCCTCCCCGGATACCAACCACTAACGACACAGGCTTAGCAAGCGCTGCAGATGACTTTGCCTTGGGACAGTTTGGTTTAATATGTCCGGTCTATTTACACCCATAACACCTAACAACACTGAAATCAGGTCGGGCTGAATTTGGTAATTTTGGTTTGTCTCCACCGTTATTATTACGTGTGGGACCAGGGCCACTATTACTGTATCCTCCGCTTCCACCTGCTCGGTACTTCTCGTCACGGGCAGTCGTGGGGGGGTGGGATATCTGGCACGATCAGTAAAACCCTTGGTTGCCAACACTAGATCGTCAGCCCACACGGCAGCATCAGACAGCTTGCCGGGGCGTTTCTCACGGATCTTTTGGCAAAGCTCTTTGTCGACATTGTTGGTAAAGTGTTCTAGCAGGAAAAGCTCAACTGCCTCATTTAAATTGGTTACATTTTCACTCAAAAGCCAACGAGACAAACAATCACGGAGGTACTTAGCAAACTCAACATGCGTATGATTAGGCTTCTTCCTAGCATTGCGAAATTTAAGGCGATAGGCTTCTGGTCTGAGTTCATAAGCCTTAAGGATAGCCTGCTTTAAATTATCATACTCTGCTAAGTCCTCCACTGACATCCTATCATATGCCTCGAGCGCTTTTCCCTTGAGAACATTTGCCACCAATGCCGCCCAGCGTTCCCGTGGCCACTCGAACTCCCGTGCTTTGTTTTCAAATCGCTGGAACCATTCAGTGACTTTTTCCTCGTCAAAAGCGGGAACGAGCTTCAGGCTAAGAGACAACTTTAACTCGCTAGATACCTCCCTGTGTACCGTGCCCACTTGTCCCCTTGTGTACCTACCCCCGTCGACCTCAACTTTGGTTCTTTGTAACTCCATTGTCATTCTCTGTGTTTCTAACCTCTCCTGCATCTCTCTCTCTTTCTCTTCTCTTCTCTCCTGCATTTCCAATCTCTTCAACTCTAGTTGTGCTAGAGCATCACTCGATAGCCCTACCGGGGCAAAAGTAGGGGGTGGTGTAGGAACATAAGCGGGACGGTAACGTGGCTGAATCGTAGAAAGTCTGGCTGGGATAAATGGGGGGGGGGGAGGTGTAACTTAGTTCTGTGCCGCCCAGCCAGCGGCAGGAGTAGAGTGTAAAGGATAAAAATGGGGATGAGTAGGTTGGGGCACACCATGGGGCACGTCAGGCAACAACGGGGGAACAACAGTAGGACAGGTAAACCGGGAAGACATTATGGTCTCATTAAAAGGACTGGGTGTGCGCGGCGGAGAGCGTGCAGGTGTGATATAGCCTCCTGCCGGCACAGTTGTTGACTCAACCTCCTCTTGAACGTCATAATAATACTGCCATATATACTGCTGACATGTTTCCCTCGTGGTAAGAAGAGACCCCTCTACTCCTAACACTGATGCAATCAACCTTAATTCCTCCACACTTCTCAACTGCATCTGTGCCCATTCTGGAGAATTCCGAAGGAACACTCTCGCATCCTCCTCACTGGTAATATGCAACGGCACGACACTCTCCCCCTCCTCTCTTGCTTGTTGTTCAGACATAGTAAACTTAAATGCTAGACACCTATTCTAAAAAAAAATCCTCTGATCAAAATAAATCTTGTTAACCCTTTGGCGCACCTATAGTTTCCAATCAAAGTTTTTCCCACTCCCAAAGTAAATCTCAGCTCACTCAGAGCCAGTTTTGTGCCCGGCGATAATTTGTTTCTGTGACGTTTTTATCCACCAAAAAAATCCTTGTATTTGGATTAATGAGGACCATCGGCTTCGTTATTGATTGAACTTGAAGATAAGCGAATAAAAACATAGAATAAATACAAAACAACCACATTGGGGCACTCCGAAATAAGAATTGTAAAAAAAAAAGTAAATACCTTATCTCCAACTCGCGCTACCTCAAAATTTTGCCCGCAACATTTTTTATTTGCATATATATATGGAAGCGGAAATTAATGAGGATTCCACTGGTAACTTCAGAATTACTATAAACAAATAATTACTGAGATACACGAATAAACGTGAAAGTATCGAAACACAGACTGAGCTGTACTCTGCTCCCTTCCCAGCCAGCCGTGAGTAAACGGTTAAACTGAGGGGGTTGCCAATTGTATCCATTGAACTAGACGTAATACTTAATATATATGCCAAATATGACGCGCGTCAGACGAAAACTTAATTTTTGGCGAATATTTTTAAGTTTAA
>CM064547.1:19026136-19036136 GCA_032716605.1 Paralithodes platypus | reverse complement strand
CATGGGTTTCGTAAGCACAAACTCGAAGGGGGTCTTGAGGGTATTTTGTAAAGCTTGATGAACATATTATGCCCCTTTCCCACTGGTGAGACAAGTCACGATTTTCGCCGCCGATGCTTAGTTTTGTCAAATTCGCAAGAATACGCGCGACGTTCACGATTTTGACCGTTACAAACAGATGACAAATTATACTCAGCGAAGATGTCGCCGATGTCGGCGACGCAATCGCCGACCTTCTGCGACGTTATCGGCGAAGTGAGCGATGTTTCGCCGATGACCTCTGCGAGGCATGTCCCATTTTCAAAAATATCTTGTGAAATCATGCGAGGATGAAAGAAAACTCGCCGTATGTTCTGCGACGTCTTCGGCGATTAAAGCGATGGTTCGGCATATTGAAACCTGGATGGGGGTAAACGTCTTAAAACCCCCAGTGCCAGGTCCGTATATATATGGACTAGGGTCTTGTCACGCCCAGTGCCAGGTCCGTATATATACGGACTCGCCGAAAAAAAATCGTAGCAGCGAAACGACTGCACCTATGGCTTTCATATTTCTACCACATGTACCTTTCCCTTCTGGCTTCTTGCCACCACCAACACAACCCCCTCCCCCGACCATCATCGCTGACTATCGGTCTCCTCACAAAGAAAAAAAAGGAAAATATGTGGCGGCGAAACGACTGAACCAATCGGTTCCATATTTGTGTGACAAGTCTCCTACCACTCTATCGTCCCCCCACCACACCCCCACCTCCCTCCCACCACCCACTTCCAGCGTATCCATACGAAGAAAAGGAAAAAAAGGAAAATCCGTGGTGGCAAAACTACCTCACCAATCGGCTTCATATTTGTAACACGAGTCAATTACCCTTCTACCCTCCCCGCACCATCCCCCAAATATGAAAACTAATGGGGTTAACCATGAGGAAGAAAGGGGACCCGAAAAACGACCCAAAAACACAAATATATATATGTTGGCTCGCTACCGCTCACCAGGAGAATATTGAAACCTGGATGGGGGTAAACATCTTAAAACAGAAGGCTGAACGGGGCCGAACGGATTATAGGCAAAGAGAGAGGGAGAGAACAAAAAAAAAAAAACGAGGAGGGAGAGAAAGAGAAAACAGCAGGTGGGCTCAATTAGACTAAGCCGTAAAGTAAACATTGAGCCCACCTCGCTGTTTTCTCTTTCTCTCCCTCCTCGTTTTTTGTTCTTCTTTCTCTCCCACCTAGCCGAAGGTGCTCTTTGGCATCGTCGATGAAGTTCGATGATGTTCTCGGAACATCTGAGATCATCGGCGAGCAGAGCATCGGTGAGCATCCATGCAGCGTTGCAAACAACATTTTATGCGAAACCCTCCGCGATGTCTCGCCGATGTCGCAGATGATCGCAGATACCCTCGCAGATCCTTCGGCGATGCTCGACGATGCTTGCGAGGGTAACCAATCCTCGTGAGTCCTCGTCCAAAATTTTGAACTGTCCTAACATTTGCGAAGGCCCTTGCGAGGCCTTGAGAGGCCTTGAGAGTCAAACGATTGTCCATGAGAGGTGTTGAGACATGTCACGAATGTGCCAAGTTATTGGTGTCGGCGACGAAAATCATGACTTGTCTCACCAGTGGGAAAGGGGCATCAGGATTATGCCGCGTTTGATGGTTTATTGTGGTTACTATTAGACGAAGGGTGCTTCTGAATGCTTGTGTGCTTGCTTTTTGTGGGAAAACTGTTATGCCCCTTTCCCACTGGTGAGACATGTCACGATTTTCTTCGCCGAGGACGTAGTTTTGGCAAATTCGCAAGAATGCGTGCGACGTTCACGATTTTGATCGTTAAAAACCATTGACAAGTTTACACTCGGCAACGATGTCGCCGATGGTTAAGACCTAATCGGCGATATTATGCGAAGACATCGGCAAATTGAGCGATGGTTCGGCGAATACCTCGGCGAGATTATTTAGTTTCATCCCTAGACCTCCATCAAGCATATAAGCACCCCCCAACACCCTCCTTCAAGATCAATTTGTAAATTTTTCGATAGAAAAATATCCTGGCCGAAGGCCGGTTCCTCAAAAAGTACAGGCTCGCTATCGCTAGCCAGGAAAAACTCGACGCCTAAATGACACGAAAGTCTTAATATTGACAACGAAATGTGGTGAAATGTCTTAAAATCGCCAAACTAATGGGCCGAACGTCATAAAATATGAAAACTAATGGGGTTAACCATGAGGAAGAAAGTGGACCAGAAAAACGACCCATCTCCTCTTAATTCGGAGATTGGCAATGTCCGGCTTCGCCGGATAATTTTGTCTATCAAATAATGTACAAATTTAGCTTGCTCTCAAAACAAAAAATATATATGTTGGCTCGCTACCGCTCACCAGGAAAATATTGAAACCTGGATGGGGGTAAACGTCTTAAAACAGTAGGCTGAATGAGGCCGAACGGATAAAAGGCAAAGAGAGAGGGAGAGAAAGATAACAAAAATACGAGGTGGGCTCAGTTAAGCCAAAACGCAAACATTGAGCCCACCTCGCTGTTTTTGTTTTATCTTTATCTCCCTGTCTCCTCGTTTTTTTTTTTTTTTTCTATTTCTATCCCTCTCTCCTCGTGTTTTTGTATCCGTTCGGCCCCGTTCAGCCTACTGTTTTAAGACGTTCATCCCCATCCAAGTATCAATATCTTCCTGGGAAGCGATAGCAAACCAGCATTATATGGAGAAATCCGGCTTTGCCGGAGACATTTTTCTATCGAAAAATGTACAAATTTAACTTGCTCTCAAAACAAAAATATATATGTTGGCTCACTACCGCTCACCAGGAAAATATTGAAACCTGGATGGGGATAAACGTCTTAAAACAGTAGGCTGAACGGGGCCGAATGGATACAAGGCAAAGAGAGAGGGAGTGAAATAGAAAACAAACAAAAAAGGAGGAGAGAGGGAGAGAAAGAGAAAACTAAAAATGGCGAGGTGGGCTCAATTTTTAAGCCTTAACGCAAACATTGAGCCGACCTCGCTGTTTTTTGTTTTCTCTTTCTCTCCCTATCTCCTCTTTTGTTTTCTATTTCTCTCCCTCTCTCTTTGCCTTGTATCCGTTCGGCCCCGTTCAGCCTACTGTTTTAAGACATTTACCCCCATCCAGGTTTCAATATTTTCCTGGTGAGCGGTAGCGAGCCAACGTATATAAACAAAAATTTGGGAGCAAGCTAAATTTGTACATTTTTCGATAGAAAAAATGTCTTCGGCAAAGCCATATTTCTCCATATAATGCTGGTTCGCTATCGCTTGCCAGGAAGATATCAATACTTGGATGGGGATAAACTTCTTAAAACAGTTGGCTGAATGGATTCAAACCAGAGAAAGAGAGAAAAGGAGAGAAAGAGAACAAAAAACAGGTGAACCCCCCAAGAGTGGTGAATAGAAAAAAGGGTTGACAGGGTCCACTACTTTTATCGGCCTAATCATTTTTTTTTACCCACCTCGCTGAAGGTGCTCTTTGGCATCGTCGATGTTCTCAGAACATCTGAGAGCATCGGCGAGCAGAGCATCTGAGAGCATCGGTGAGCATCCATGCAGCGTTGCAAAGTTTATTTTGTGCGAAACCCTCCGCGATGTCTCGCCGATGTCGCAGATGATCGCAGAAGCCCTCGCAGATCCCTCGGCGATGCTAGACGATGCTTGCAAGGGCAACGAACCCTCGTGAGTCCTCGTCCAAAATTTTGAACTGTCCGAACATTTGCGACGACCCGCGAGGGCCCTTGCAATGCCTTGAGAGTCAAACGATTTTTCATGAGAGGTGTTGAGACATGTCACGAATGTGCCAATTTATTTGTGTTGGCGACGAAAATCGTGACTTTTCTCACCAGTGGGAAAGGGGCATTAGGAGGAAACTTAATATAATAGATAACTAAATAACTAAATAAAGGAACGAATAAATACAGATCTCCTTTTAACTGGATCCTCAAGACCAAACCAAAGGTCATTGTTAATTGATAGGAAGCAAAGAGTTAGTATAAATGGTATACACTCAGACTGGGACATAGTTATGAGTGGAGTCCCACAAGGATCTGTTTTAGGCCCTCTGCTGTTCATCATTTATATTAACTGCTATACCAAAACCTGGGACACTACATGGACCAAACACCCGAGTCTCCCCCCCTTGCCAAAATCAAAACAAACACCTGCAAACCCTCCCATGCACACAGACGGCCCGGGACTGGCTGACCAGAGTGACGTCTCGACGTCTCCACCTATCGGGACATTGCGCCTCCAGCCCTCCACCACCAGTTGACCTGATGATTGGTTCCGGTAGGGGATCCGAAAGCGAATCCTGAGGGTCCTACCTCTAATCTCCGTCGCTGGAGTGACAGGGCCATATGTCGACAGCAAAAAGGGCCAAGGCCGCTCTTTTTCCATGCAGCCAAAAAGGGCCAAAGAATACCTTAAAAGTAAATAAGTACTCAGACCAGCTTATGGAAAGTATCGCATCTCCTCTCCAGAGTCTGAGTGTGTAGCCTAAAGCCTCTGTAGGTGTTTAAAACCATAAGCTAATTTTTATTTTTATTTTTTTTCTATGTGATTGAGGGAGGCAAAAGGCAGAACTTCCTATAACGAGTGCCTAACCCATAGTTGAAAGAGTGACAGGGCCAAAATCAAGGGACGTTCGAGCCAAAATACCTGGACACACGGAGTTTGAAGCAATTTAGGTCATAGGAAGAGGGAAAGACTGATTCTGGGAGAGACTTTCAGAGCTCAGCTGTTGAGTAGAAGAAAGACTGTGACTAACGTTTCACTCTCGGGTTGGAGAGTTGCACAGAGTAGGGGTGGGATTGAGTTGCAAGACGGGTACCATGTGCCCTACGTAAAGGAGGTGGTATACACTGGGAAAGCTCTGAGGAACACTGATTATTATAGTAGCGATAGAATAGCGAGAGAGATGCAACATTGCGGCGGAGAGAGAGAGATTGCAGAGAGTTGGTAAGTGGACGGGAGTTAATGATACGAAAGGCCTTCCTTTCAATTTTGTCTAGGAGAGCGGTGTGAGAGGAACCTCCCCACACATGTGAACAATACTCAATACAAGGACGCACTATGCCCCTGTACAGAGCAAGAAGCTGTGCAGGGGAAAAGAACCCCCTAAGGCGGTTGAGCACACCCAGCTTCTTGGAGGCTGCCTTAGCAAGACTGGTAATATGATCCTTCCAACTGAGAGCAGAAGAAAAAGAAACACCAAGAATATTGAGAGATGATGAAGGATTGATTTCTGTATTGTTGAAGAATAAGGGATAGTCCGCTGGTAGTTCTTACGGGTAGATAGATGGAGAAATTGGGTTTTGGAAGCATTAAAGGTAACAAGGTTTTCTCTGCCCCAATTGGAGATAGTATTTAGATCAGAATTTAAGAGTTCTATGGCTTCATTACGTTTGTCATTGAGGGATTGCTGGCTGGGGCGTTCTGATAAACTAATGGAGTAGTGTAAGGTTGAGTCGTCTGCGTATGAATGGATGGGAATTGAGGTACAGTTGAGGAGATCATTTATAAAAATTAGAAAGAGAATAGGAGATAGGACAGAGCCCTGAGGAAGACCAGAGTTTATAGGGTGAGGAAATGAACAATGGCCGTCCACAACCGCGGCTATGGAACGGCCGGAAAGCAAATTAGAGACAAAGGCACATATGGAGGGATAGAAACTGAAGGTGGGTAGTTTAGAAATTAAAGATTTGTGCCAGACTCTATCGAAGGTTTTCGATATGTCTAGTGCAATAGAAAAAGTCTCACCGAAGTCCCGAAAGGAGGATGACCAAGAGTTAGTAAGATATGAAAGGAGATCACCAGTAGAGCGACCCTTAAGGAAGCCATACTGGCCATCTGAGAGCATATTATGAGAAGAGAAATGCTTAAGAAATTTGGAAGCAAGAATAGTTTCAAAAACTTTAGAAAGACATGAAATGAGAGCAATTGGACGATAGTTGGAAGGTTGAGAGCGGTCACTATTCTTTGGGACAGGTTGAATGTGAGCAAACTTCTAGCATGAAGGGAAGACGTTAGAGGATAGACAGAGACGAAAGAGTTGCCTAGGGAGGGAGTCAGCACGGAAGCACAGTTTTTGAGAACAACAGGAGGAACACCGTCCGGACCGTACGCCTTATTAGTATTCAGCCCAGAGAGGGTAGAAAGTACATCTTTAGAAGAGATTAGGATATTAGGCATAAGTAAGAGAGAGGAGGGTGGAGAGGGAGGAATAGCACCGGAATCATCCAAGGTGGAGTTTCTAGCAAAAGTTTGAGTGAAGAGTTTAGCTTTGTCAGAGGAAGAAGTGATGGTTGTGCCATCAGAATGGGAAAGGGGAGGGAAAGACGAGGAAGAGAAATTGTTGGAGAGGTTTTTGGCTAGATGCCAGAAAGCTTGGGAAGAGCTAGAGTTGGATAGTTCAGTGCATTTATTATTGATGAAAGAGTGTTTGGCAAGTCGAAGAACAGATTTGGCTTGATTCCGGGCAGAAACATAGGAAGAATGAGAGTCTTGAGTTTTAAGGCGTCAGTACCGTTTGAATGCTTACTCCTTATTGCGGACAGCAGTAGAACAGGCGTGAGTAAACCAACATTTCTTAGCATTAGTCTGAGAGAAAGAGAATGGAGTGTATGCTTCCATGCCCGATAGAATTTCCTCGGTAATGCGTTCAGCACTCTCTGAGGGTCTCCGGCCACGGAAGCACAAATCATTCCATGGGAAATCAAAGAAATACTGCCGGAGAGCCTCCCAGTCGGCAGCTGGAAACTGTTTATATAAGACGTACCCCACCTACAAACGGCTAATCCCGACTGGTGTTAGTCATTAGTATTTAAGATCTCCTAGTATCTCTGCCAGCGTCGCTGAAGAAAATACTGCTAGCTTTTGTACGCTTATTTTATCCGTGGTCTGTCTGTCAGCCCCCCTATAACGTAATCATAAATCAAGCCTGTTTCCCTTATATTTCATCCTCACACGCTACCTGTAACGTAAATAGCCAACTATAGGTATCCTGTTATATGTTTGTCCGGCCACACCGTCGTCAAACCACTGCATTACCTATAGATGACCAGCACTGCCTTCCACACAAACCACATTAGAGTCAAGCTATTTCCCTCCCCCCACCCCTCCCCCAACAACACACTGAATTCATCATCATAGGCGTTTCAGGCAATATCACCTATTACCGCAGTGTATGTCCTAATTATGTATAATTATGTCCACTGACCCATTACTTATATTATTATGCTCGACCCCCACCATCTATTCCCCCCATGCTTAAGTACTCATCATAAGAGTCTCATTAAATATCACTTATATCTCGCAGTGTATGTCCTAATTATTTATATATCCACTGACCTATTACTTCTATTAATGTATTTGACTCCAGCTAGTTATATACTCAAATATTCATTGTAAGACTTTCAGTCAATATCAATTATGTATCGCAGTGTATGTCCTAATGATTCATATGTCCACTGACCTGTTACTTAGATTGATGCATTTGAGTCCAGCTAGCTGTATAGTCAATTAATTATCATAAGAGTATCAGTTAATATAACTTACATCTCACAGTGTATGTCCTAAATATTTATGTCTCCAATGCCCTGTTACTTCTACTCATACATTTGAATCCAACTAGCTGTTCACCCATACTTAATTGATCACAATAAGTGTCTCATTTAATAGTACTTATGTCCCGCAGTGTATGTCCCAACTATAATATACAGTATATGTCCACTGACCTATTACTGGTATTAACACATTTGACACCAGCTAGTTGTTACTCACTTAATCATCATAAGAGTCTCATTAATATAACTTACGTCTCACACTGTATGTCCTAATTATTTGTGTCCAATGGCCTGTTACTTATAATAGTAAAATTGAATTCAACTAGCTATTCCCCCAGACTTAATTAATCATCATAGGAGTCTCAGTTAATATCAGTTATGTTGCACTGTGTGTATATGTCCTAATTATTTGTATGTCCATTGTCTTATCCCTGGTCTTTGTACTATACTATGTATTTGTCCATGTACATATCCATGTCTATACTTAATATACCTGTATTAACAGTTACAACTCTGAGGCTTCACTATTGTACCTTCCAACACTTCTCCCTCGGCATAACAGAGTCCACATTTTTTTATTTATTTTTTTTTTTTTTTTAAGGAGACAATGAACGGAGGAAGGAAAAACACAGATAAAACAAAAAGGTCCATGTGCCTAAAGGCATCCTCCATTCATAAAATGTTTGTAACAACTGGATTTAAACATTTGTAAATTGTAAGTTTGTGGAAAGCAATTCGAGGGAAGTGAATTCCAAAGAGTAGTAGCTCTGGGGATAAATGAATTCTGATAAGCAGAAGTTCTCCATTGTGGAGGAGAAAGTGTAAATTCATGGGCGCTCTCAGCTGCCCTAGTTCTACGGGGAAAGATGTGGAGAGGCGGCACAATTGAAGCAAGTTCCTCGGAACAATTGCTGTGAAAATATCTGTAGAATAATGCAAGGGATGCAACGTTTCTTCGTATGGATAATGTAGGAAGGTCCTGTGTGATTGCAGGGTTATTGATTAATCTAATAGCTTTATTTTGAATTTTGTCCAACTGCCTCAATGCAACCACTCCACTTCCACCCCACAGAGGTGAACAGTAATCCATCTGAGAACGCACATGACTTTTATATATTACGGCCAACTGCTCGTCAGTGAAGAATTCTCGAACTATGTACAGGAATCCCAGTTTTTTAGAGGCATTCTTAGCAATGCTTCTAACATAATGTGTCCAGCTCAAGTTAGTAGTTAATGTTACACATACATAATTATGGTGTAGTGTATGCAGCCATAAACACCTCCTCATCTATAAAAATGGCTGGCATCTCATTTACGACCTTGATGTAGGAATAACTAGCAAAATCAGTACATTTGCAGATGACACTAAAATAGGAAGAGTGATCAATTCTGATCATGATATTCAGGTTCTTCAAAGATATCTAGATACACTACACGAATGGGCAGTAAATTGACAGATTAAGTTCGATGTAGATAAATGAAGCGTAGTAACATTTGGGAAATCGATAGAAAATGTAGGATATAGATTAGGTAACGTAAATATAAGAAACTCAGATCATGAACAAGATTTGGAAGTCATCGTCAACTGTGACTTGAAACCAAGAAATCAATGCATTAATGTTTGAAATATAGCAACTAAGAGTTCTCGGATTTATATCTAGAAGTTTGAGTAATAGAACAGCAGAGGTAATTTTCAAACTATATCTAGCGTTAGAAATACCAGGATTACGCTGTCCAATGTGGATGTCCCTATTACAGAATGAACATAGATTCCTTGGAGAGGGTTCAACGAAGATGGACAAAAATTATCTTTAATATTACAAAACTTCTATATGAAGAAAGGTTGACAAAATTAGGCTTACGTTCGCTAGAGAGACGCAGAGTTAGAGGGGATATGATAAAGGTGTTCAAGTGAGTTAGTGGGATTAGTAAAGGGGACACAAAAGATTTACTGAAGCTCGGTGATAGCGAGAGAACTTGAACAAATGGTTTCAAATTAGATCAATTTCGTTTCAGAAAAGCTATAGGCACATATTGGCTTGGGAACAGAGTTGTAGATAGGTGGAATAGGCTACCGAGTGCTACAGTGGGATCAAGAACGACAGAGTACTTTAAGATAAAATTAGATTGGTATATGGACGAGATTGGTTTGATATGAGTGGGATCTGCCGGATGCGGGCCAATCGGCTCTCCGCAGCCTTCCATTTTCTTATGTCGACCTCTGACCATTTTGGTGAGGTCAGTCCTTTTAGAATTAGTGAGTTGGGCATATAATTGGACCTTATAATTAGGGTTGGGTGTGAGAGGGATCTACCTTGTGTGGGCCAATCGTCTTTCTGCAGACTAAACATTTGTTTATGTTATTATGTAATGGTCATCCCCTTATCACTAACGAGAAAGAGATAGATAGATAGATAGAT
>CM064547.1:18941136-19021136 GCA_032716605.1 Paralithodes platypus | reverse complement strand
GAGAGACTGTTTAGTGTACTACACTCATTACAGAGTGTGTAAAATACTATCTACTCTCTTCTTGAACTGCTCTTCTGAAGAACTGTTTACAACTTCTGAGGGAAGTTTGTTCCAGATAGAACATAATCTTATAATTATTAAAACAGTTTCCAAAAATACGAGTGCTGAACCTTTTCAATTATAATTTCCAGCCATGGTTGCTTCTTGTATTCGTATTGAGGCTAAACGTGTTGCTATAATCCACATTGTCAAACCCATTAAATATTTCATAAACTTCAATGAGCTGACCTTTTAGTCAGCGTGTCTCCAACGGAAAGAGAGCTCTCAACCGGTTCTCATAGCTCAGTCTTCTAATTGAAGGAATAAGTTTTGTAGCCCTAGTTTGTACTTTTTCCAGTCACTATATATGTTTCCTGAGTGCTGGAAACCAGAATTGAACGGCTAGTTCCTTAGGCCTATGTACTTTCGTTTGGAGATTTGCAAAACTATACATTTTCATAAAGCTTAGGACCTACTGAACCTGGAAATATGTTTATATTTTTTTCAATCACAATATGGCGGCCATCTTGGATTTTCAAAATGGCGGCCATTTTCGCATGGATTTCACGATATCTCTGCTTCTAATGGTGGTAGACATCTGATCTTGGTATCTAAATATACATTTTCAAGGGCGAGGAATATAATGGAACAGTGGTTTTGCAATAAATCATTATACTTATGCTCGTATTCGTAGTCACATACCATGTTTGCTCGTGGTAATTGCTATGATTTTGTTCCATTTCTACTCAGTCAAAATTATTCACTTGATCTTGTAGCTGCCATGGAAAGTACTAGAGCAATCATACAGTACTTCTATTGCAATCACAACAGAGCTGGCATGACATATTGATTTAATTAGGACAAGACAAAAAGTGAACAATGACCACATACAATGATGGTATGTGACTACGAATACGGGCATTAATCAAGAAAATGTTCAAAAAGTATTCTCGGCACAGTAATAGTACATATTTAATTAATTGTCACTGTCAATCTCATCATCAGAATCACAGTAGTTGTACACAGCATCATAGTCATTGTCACACTGTGCACTACACAAACACATATCTGTGCAAGGTAAGGCCTTGGACTTGCACGAGCAGCGCTGGGACGAGCAGTCTTTTTTGCAATGACATCTCACCATCTCCAGAATGGCCTTGGGTGCTGGGGGAAGGCTTGTGGTCGTTGGTTTTAGCTGGCCATCATCACCCTTGTGATACCCATTCTGAAGCGGGTCCAGCAGATCCTGATGGGGTAGAGAAGCCTGACCCCAGATTCGTGCTTGCACATGTGTCCTCATGATGTGCTGCTTCAAGGCACCCATTGTAGGTGGCAGCTTGTCACTTTCTGCCATGTACTTGCAGAATAGGTGCCAGCGTAGATCAGGAATGGTTGAGATCTGAATGCCCTTCAGACAGTATGCCTGGCATACAAACCTGGCCAAGGTTTGCAGGACATTCTCAGTCACACCTGTGTCATCACATAGCATGTCCCTGATGATGTCATCGTCAGTATCTAGGAACAGCTTGAACCAGGTCAGTTTGCCTATTCGTGCAAAGCGACCAGTGTTGTCGGCCCCAGAGAATGCGTGCAATGCTGGCAAAGCTTTTGCCTTCGCTGGTCCCAGAGCTGTCCATATTGGCTTGATGTGAAGCGTCCCTGAAGTCATGGAGATTGAGGTGTTCTTTGGCAGCACATCATAATTCGCTATGAGCAGGACAAGAACATCGGTATCAGGAGAGAAGAACGTAATTTCCACATTCCTTGAGGAGTGGGCAGTTGCAGCGACTCCCAGGCTTATTATCAGCATGTCTGCTTCCTAGTGGTTGTTGTGAGGGAAGTGACCGACATCCTTGTTGCTTCTTGTGTGGCCTGCGGCAGATGTGATGATCAGCTTGGACGAATCTTTGTTGTAGTCCAATGTTTTCTGAGCCAGATACTCTGTGAGATCGGCCTTTGTCTGGTCATGTGACAAGAAGCGACTCATCATGATGTGTTTGATTCTGGTCTCATCTTGTACTTGGTACTGTACTGGGTCCCTCCCTTGTCGCCTCTTTTGCCTGGTTCTGTTCTTCAGGGAATCGGCCTTGCATGTGTCAAACACAAGAATAATTTCATCAAAGTCTCTGGTGAGGTTCACAAGTCTGTCATTAATGTAAACACTGAGATCCTTCACGGTCACAACAGATGCATGTTTCTTAGTCAGCTTCTGGAGAAGAACCATCCCGTCAACCACTGCAATTTTCCAAATGAGATTGTCAAAATCTGAATCAGTCTCCTTGGGGTCTTCTTCTAGTTGTTCCCTTGCTTCTGTAAGTTCTGACGTTGCCAATTTGTCCAGTGCGTGAATAAGTTTGGACTTGTCACTGCATGGCAAGGCTCTTCATTTGGAGGCAAACATCAAGTTTTGGCTTAGGGTTAGTGCAGTTTTGTCCACAGCAATTGTCCGACCTTCTGTTTTCAGCTTGTCTCCAGGTCCTGCTATGATCCAGCGGAGCATGGTGTACAGTTCTACTGGTACATCTTCTAGCGTACTGGTCACCACTGTTGAACTTGAACCTGGCTTCTTTGCGGACCTAGTGAACTCTTCAATTCGATAACGAATGATCTGACCAGCTTGGTAGAGGGTTTTCATGCTGTCCATGTCATCTTCAATTAAAGCAGCATGAACCATGTCAGCTTCGCATGCATCAGGACAGTACAAGACTGCTGGATCCCTCATGTTTGTCTGTCGTGCTGATTTTAATACTGGCAATTCAGACAGGATTTGTTCATTCAGCCAACGCCTAATATAGGCAGGGGAATGATTTGCCAGGGCCTCTGAGCCGCCGAGCAGTGTGACATACGTGTTTTCAATGTCCTGCTTCGACAGGTATGCACCATCCTTTGCCTCATTTTGTATGATGTTGATCAGTTCAATTAAGCTTGCAACTTGCGTTGGATCTTGTTCTGTTCTCTGAGCTTCCTTGCTGTGATCCCTCTGGGAATGGAAGACGTGCTTGGTCCAGCATGACTTATAGTACTGCACATCCATTGCATGCGCGTCACCATCAGCAATACAAGCGCTGTACCTAGTTCTGAGTTCAGGGTCTATGCAAGATTTCATTGCTCTTTTCAGGGCTTGTCCAGCATTTGCAGTTCTTACAGTGAACATTTTCTCATCACCTCTCTGCTGGCAAAAGAAACACAGAACCTTGTCCAAGGGCCATGTTGAAGATCTAGTGAAAGGTGCGGAAGCAGTCTCCTTCGTCGCATCATCAGAGCTTCTTGACCTGCGCCCTCTCACTCTTGGTGTGTGTGCCCCGGTCAGTATGGAATGTTCATGTCGGTCTCTCGCGCGTCTGCTCTGGATCGAGTTGGTGATGCTGGCGTAGCACGCACGATGCCACACTGCTCGATCTTGTTGCACTGTCTCTTGCGTGCAATCTGCAAGTCGCTTCTGTAGTGCAACACACTCAGCATCATGTAAGCTGGCCCGCTCCTTGACTGATTCCAGAAGACGGTTGTAAGAGTTCACTCTTGGTTGCAGCACTAAAGTTCCAGCTTCTTCTTGCCATACAATGCAGATTTTGTAGACTGTAGTTTTGAACGAGCGTCCTGGTCTAAGTTGGGGAACTTCACTCATGGTTCAGGTAGTCTTCACTTGCATAGGAACCTGAAAGCAGAGAGAACCATGTATTAGAAGCGGACAATTTGGGCATTACTTTTTCTTATTTTGTCTTAAAAAATTAGATTAATCCTATCCTATCATAAGTCTATGAACATTTGGAGGGAGAGCAAAACCAGGAAACAGTTAACTTCGGTAATACAAATTATTCAAAATGAATTATAAAAGCTAGATATAATAAAATAATGTAGCAGAAAATTTGAATAGAATGAAACAGAAATATAATAAAATTAATTCCGGATCAGGAAGATCTATCCTTCTATTTTCCTCCCAGCCTTCCATCTCATTCACTACTTTCCCCGTTAGCATGTACACTCGGTCCAAAAAGTATCTGCACCCCTATCCTGATAATCTGGTGTGTACAGCTTGGTAGGGTTTGCATATCTACCTTCAGCTATATCCATCTATACTACCATCTACCTATACTACCTACGACCTACAACCTATACTACCAAGCTGTACACACCAGATAATCAGGGTAGGGGTGCAGATACTTTTTTGATTGAGTGTACAGTTACTGACAAATTTTTGTGAGCTCTGGCGATTGGTGGATTGCAAAATATAAAGAGGCATACATCAAATAATAGTGTAAAACAAGCTGACAAATGAAGCGTAAACATAATGGTATGTTATGGGGTAAAGCATGAGGTAGAAACAATATGGCGGCTGTAAGCCAAGTGAATTCTACCCTCTGTATAATATTATGTAGGTGCCCAAATAAACGATATCACCTCATCCGTTTTTTTCCTCTTCCTACTTTCTGTTTTCCTCGCCAATCCACCACTGTTTCACCCCACCACCAGCCCCCACCAACCTCACCCTTACCTTCTCCCAGGATCTCCAGCACCCCACAACCCAGCAAGCGACCACCTACCTCTACTCCAAACAGAACTCCGCCCCCGATACTCCGAGCATCCACTGCCAGGTTACACCAGGAAGATGTCTTACGTGGTGCCGGCCCCCAGACCAGCACCGGGGGCTCGAGCTCGGACCTGCCTCAACGTCTACAGGGAGAGACTGAACCTGAGCAGTTGGGGGACACTGACCACTCAACCCCCTCAGCACCTTAGCAGCACCATCAGCGACATAGGAATGATCCAGGAAGAGACGTCAAACTTGGTAGATACATACGATAATTTTATCAAGTCAGTATTTAATGCGCAAAATAAATATATCCCCAAAAGAAAATTTAGATCAACACAGAACCAACCCAAATGGATAAATAATAGACTATTAGATCTTCTGGGAAAAAAGAGAGGAATATATAGAAACATTAAGAAAGGCGAAATTCACCTACTTGCTTACTATCAGAATCTATCACGACAGGTAAAAAAGGATATCAAGAAAGAACAAAGAAATTATGAAATTAAGGTTGCCAATGACTCAACAAATAATCCTAAAGCTTTTTACCAACTATATAAATCCAAGGTTAGAGATGTAATTGGTCCCCTTAAAACTTCGATAGGAGAAATGACAGAAAATGATTTAGAAATGTGCAGTACATTAAATAGTCAATTTCTTTCCGTTTTCACTAATGAAAATTTGGCACAGTTTCCAGAAGTCCGTAAGGTATATAGCGATAGTATAGAAAATAGGTTAAGTACGGTTACTATAAGTAGAAATGATGTGCTTAAGGAAATTGACAGACTGAAACCTCAGAAATCGCCTGGTCCTGATGAGGTATATGCTAGAGTATTAAAATAATGCAGAGATGAGTTAAGTTACCCATTATCATTTCTATTTAACAAGTCATTAGAAACAGGTATAGTTCCAGAAGCTTGGAAGCTTGCAAATGTAGTTCCGATCTTCAAAAAAGGTGATAAATCAATAGCATCCAATTACCGTCCCATTAGTCTCACTTCAATCATAGGAAAGCTACTAGAGTCAATTATTGCTAGGAAAATGAGAAACGACTTAGAAACATTTAACTTAATCAATTCTTCTCAGCAAGGATTCACTCAGGGACGGTCTTGCCTTACTAATGTGCTTAGTTTTTTTCACAGAGGTATATGAAGCAGTAGATAATGACAAGTCATATGATATTATATATTTAGATTTCAGTAAAGCTTTCGACAGAGTCCCTCATGAGAGATTGATGAGAAAGGTTGAGGCACATGGAATAGGTGGGGCGTTGTTAGGATGGATTAGGTCATGGCTAATTGGTAGGAAGCAGAGAGTCAGCATAAATGGTACCAAGTCAGAATGGGGAGCAGTCAAAAGTGGTGTCCCCCAGGGATCTGTATTAGGTCCTCTGTTGTTTAGTATATACATAAATTACCTTGATTTAGGTATAACTAGTAGGATAAGTAAATTTGCAGACGATATCAAAATGGGGAGAAAAATTGATTTATATAGAGATATAGAGTGTCTGCAAAGGGATCTATATACCTTACACGAACGGTCAGTACATTAGCAGATGAAGTTTAACATTGACAAATGCAAGGTATTAAGATAGAGAAGATGCATACAAATGTTAAATAATTATAAACTAGCTAATATGGAATTAGAAAACTCAGACTGAGAAAGATCTAGGTGTGTTTGTTAGCAATGATTTGAAGCCTAGAAAACAATGTATAAGCGTTCGTAACAAGGCAAACAGGATTCTCTGGTTCATATCTAGGAGTGTGAGTAACAGAACTGCTGATGTTATTTTAAAACTTTACTTGTCATTAGTGAGACCCCATATGGATTATGCTGTTCAATTTTGGTGTCCTTATTACAGAATGGACATAGATTCATTGGAGAGAGTACATCGTAGAATGACAAAAATGATCCATAATATTAGAAATTTTCCGTATGAAGAAAGGTTGAAGAAATTAGGTTTACATTCGTTAGAGTGACGCAGAGTTAGAGGGGATATGATAGAGGTATTCAAGTGGGTTAGTGGGATTAATAAAGGGGACATGAAAAATGTACTAAAGCTCAGTGATAGCGAAAGAACTCGTACAAATGGTTTCAAATTAGATAAATTTAGTTTCAGAAAAGATATAGGCAAATATTGGTTTGGTAACAGAGTTGTAGATGGGTGGAATAGGCTAACAAGCGATATAGTGGGATCAAGAACGATAGGGAGCTTTAAGATAAAATTAGATAGGCATATGGACGAGATGGGTTGGGTGTGAGGGGGATCTACCAGGTGTGGGCCAATCGGCGCTCAGCAGACCCCCGTAATCTTGTGTTAACCCCTGACCATTTTGGTGGGGGCAGTACTCAAGGTATTAGTGAGTTGGGCCTGTAATTGGGGTTGGGTGTGGCGGGGATATGCCTTGTATGGGCCGATCGGCTTTTTGCAGACTCCCATTTTTGTATGTTCTTATGTTCTTATGTTCTTATTCAACGAGATTCCCCAACAAGAAAAAAATATATAGTTTCACACATGGTTAACCTTTCAAGATGGACGACATCTTATCTTTGTACATCTAAATGATGAAGATTTTTTATTACACACTAACCATAGTTTTTATAATCCCAACAGTGAAAATATCCCTTTAAAGCACCAGATAATTTGATTTTTAACCCTTTTAGCTTCAATGATGACGCTTACAATGCCTATGTAGACCCCGACAACTATTTATTAAGTTCTCTAAATTATAAAAACCCATTCCCTCATAGCTTTGAAGAACAGTTTCATAATATTCCCAGATCTAACTTTTCTCTCTTGAGATATAACATAAATAGTATACCACTGTATTTTGATGATTTCATTGAGTAGTGTCTGAACCCAATTTCGATTAAGTTTGATGTGATAGGCTTATGTGAAACGAAACTAACATCTAATATACAGCACTTATATAATATTCCTAATTACACAAGATTCAACAATAATTTCACACGAACCAGTGGGGGAATGTCCTTGTGCCTTAAAAAAGGCTACAAATACATAGTAAGAGACGACTTAACAATTCAACATAATAGTATAGAGACATTATTTATTGAAATATGTAACACCAACTTGGACAACATATTAGTAGGCATAATATATAAAAGGCCACACACTGATTTCAGATATTTTCATGACAAATTTAGTGACATAATCTCAGTAATAAGTGATGAGAGGAAATTGTTTTACCTTACCGGGGACTTTAATCTTAGCTTATTAAAATATAAAGATGACAACACAGTAGCTGAATTTATCTATACGTGCTATTTTAAGCTGGTTTTCAATAGGCCTATTATATATAAGCCAACGTGTGTAGCTTCTACAACATCAACAATAATAGATCACATTTGGTCAACCAATTTCTCGCAAAATGTGTTCAGTGGAATTATATACAATAAATTAACTGATCATTTTCCAATTTTTACCATTTATGAATCTGAGATTTACGCATCTAATAATAGGAAAGAAGACCATACTTTTATAAGATATAGAAATTATAGTGAAAATAATATAAATGAATTTAAGAAAGCCATAGAAGATGCGTCCTGGGAACTAGTATATATTTCCAATGGCCATAATGTTGTATATAACAATTTTATGACAATATTTAATGCTTGTTTTAACAGATATTTTCCAATAATTACAAAACGAATAAATAACGCATACCTAGATATGCAGTATATAACCCCAGAATTAAAAATCTTGATTAAACAGAAAAATAAACTAGCTTGGAAATATGCTATGAGGCCCATCACATTTGGAGAGGAGTTCCGTAAACTACGTAACCAAGTAACAGAAGCTTTAAGATCAGCTAAAAGAAACTATTATAAATCTAAACTCCAAGAATCTGTTGGTAATGCTAAAAAGGTTTGGAACATAATTAATTATGTTCTTGCAAGGAGAGAAAAAAAAAAAAAAAAAAAAAAAATCATTAATAATAATACCGAGTTGAGTAAACCTAATGATATTGCGGAACACTTTAACCATTTACCGGGCACTCATAGATATACTTATATTATCGATTTTTTTACCCTAGACCATGAAAGTAGACAATTTTCTAAGACATATTTACTTTTGATTTTTTTCAAAAATGATGATTTTGAGGTTGCAAATTGAAATTTGTGAAGTGACTATATATGGTCACTTGCCGGTCTATGGTCATAAAATTTAAGAAAGTTGCAATATTGAAAACAATAAATATGGATAAATAAACACTCTACATGACAGTAAAATTATTGTTTTATTTAAAAAACTTATCAAAAATATATTAGAATGAAAATACCTTACATTATAGTTGTTTGTTGACCAAGTACTTTTGTACCCGGATTTCCCACCTCTTTTCAACATTCCTTGCCTCTTGAACCTAGGCAACACGTGTGTGGTAGTCCTTGAAGCAGTTCCTGTTGGCGTTGAGACACAGGTGTACCTTGCACACCTGGCAGAGCACATTAGACCGGATTATATTACCTTTCCGGCTACAGTGCTTGCAGGTCTGCCGGGTGACATACAGTGGGATGTGGAAGAGGGTCCTGTCAAACCGCACCATAGTGTCAGGCATTTGGCTGCGCTGACCATGGATGGGTTTGGATAGGTCGATGGCGTTGTTGTCGGTGTTGGGGCTGGAGGTGTTGGGGTTGGAGGTGTTGGGGCTGCCAGGTGAAGAGGACAAGGAGCTCCTCAGAGGCCGAGCGATCATGGACTTCTTGTTGCTGGTGCAACGGAACACCTGTATCCTGAAGTCCTTGAGGCACATTCCCTTTTCGCCTAGTGACCGGCAGTCCCGCCTATAACACAGCCATGCATTGGTCAGGCAGAGGTCCACACAATAGGCAAAGAGCCTCATGTACCACCTCTTGGACTTCATGGGGGTACGATACAGGTGCACCAGCATGTCACTCTTGTCGATGCCCCCCATGTTTGCATTGTAGCTCTTGATAACATTGGGGCAATCGACATCCTCCTTCTTCTTGGTGTCCTTGCTGTACCTCTTGCACTTAGACACCGGCTCCAGCCCCAGGTCAGTGGACAGCACAGTCACAGCCTTGTTGTCCTTCCACATCAGAGCCAGGATGCCATCATCGGTGGTTAGGTAGTCATAAGTACCACGAGGGACAGCCTTCTTCTCCATCTCCTTGGCCGACTTAAGAGGAGGGTTGCCGATCCTGTTGTCCCTCGCAGTCCCTGTGTACCTGATGTCTCTCGCCTGCAGGTACCTCATGAGCTCCAGACTCGTGAAGAAGTTGTCGGCAAAGATGGCTGTGGTACTGGATGAGGTCATGGTGCTGGCTAGAACCGACACAATCTGGCTGGTGGCTCCGAGGGCCTCTTGTTCTGGGGTTAGGGGGATACCGTGGGAAGGTAGAGTAGTCTTCCCCTGGTAGAGGACCATGTCGTGGATGAAACCATCCTCCGAGGCTCTGGAGAACAGTTTGAATCCCCACTTGTCAGGCTTGTTCTTGATGTACTGCCTGAGATTCCCTGCTGTCTTTCCCTTGTATCCCACCATGACCTCATCGATGGACTGCTTGGGTGTTTGAGGCTCACTCCTGAAGGCATCGGTCATGAAAGTGAAGAGGGGACAGACCTTGTAGAACCTGTCGATGGTGCCACCCAGCTGGGAGTTGTCATTGAAGTGGATGGTTCGGCGGAGTAGTCGGAAACGCTTCGATGACATGAGGTCGGCCACCTGAGGAACCCGAGTGTACATAGCCCAGTAGTCGTCCAGGGAGGGACACTCAACAATACCCATGTACAGTAGGATACTCATGAACACCATCATCTCTTCCTCAGTGGTCGAAAAAGTCGTGGCGATGTCCTTCTGGGTGGCATATAAGTTGGTCTGGTAGGTTATATGTTTCATTACCTGTGGAGTTATGAATCGGGCAAAATACTGGTGAGGAGCCTCGATGTACTGAGGAGGTTTGTGGTGATAGGTGGGCAGGGGTTGGTTCTGGTTGTCCACCTTCTTCCAGGTTGTGGGCCGTGCTTGGGACTTCTTACCCTTACCCTTAGCCTTACCCTTGGATGCGTTAGCCTCTAGCGATACCTCCATAGCCTCCTCCTCATCCTCCTCATCCTCAAGCTCCTCTGGTACTTCCTCAAATGCAGGCCCGACACACTTCCTCTTGGGGTTCGGTTCATCTGACGCATGAGGTGTGTTGACATCGTGGGGTGGTGGCAGCATGAAGTCTGGGTCAGCGACGTCGTCGTCATCCATGAATTCATCGTCGCTGATGTTAGGGTCGGCAGGCACCACAGTAGCCTCGCAGCGGCGGGCCCGCTTGTAGAAGAGTCCTGTCAGTAACTGAAAGAGAAATAATTTGTTAGAAATGTATCCAAAATAGTCAATAAACGAATAAAAAAAAAAATAAAAAAAAATATATAATATATACCGGTATATAATTATATATAATATATATATATATATATATATATATATATATATATATATATATATATATATATGACATATATATTATGCATATATATAATAACAAATATCTTTAGTAACATCACAAAATGTATATATAATAATTATAATTAAGTAAATAGTGTACAATATGTTCATTATAATGAACATTATTTTAATATAGAATTTGACCCACAAATGTAATAATATATGAAGAAATTTGGTTAAAATATAAAAAAAACACACATAATTAATTATTCACTAATGAAAAACACATCAAAATATGGCATTGTTGTCACTGGAGCATGTATTAATGTGCTACACAACTTTACCCACAACCCATAATGAATTGTGGAAATTATATAGAAAGTTATATCTAGTTATAAAAAACTATTAGTGTCAATAAAAAAATTACGATAGACGGGCCAAATGTCCATATATGGACATCTGAAAATTACGATAGACGGGCGTATGTCCATATATGGACATACGATTTTTCACTCGTGGATTACATCAATTTCTATAACCCTCAGGTAATTGAAACCAATATCATTCGATAGCACATTTATTCTATTGTACAATGTTTGGGTTTCATCAACTTACCGGCATTATGTCGGGTGGTAGGGTCGTGGGCGTGGGAGCAACTTTGGGCGAAACTGCGTCTCTGACAAAGGTTGGAGGAAGACTGAAGTTCCCTCGGCTCTGAGCGAATGGCGAGCTGGGGAAGCTCTGACGTCAGTGTCTTGGGTTGTGACGTGATGCATCCTGATTGGCTGGGAGGCAATTGCACCATGTTTCGACATCTGCGGGCGGCTGGGGGACGCCATCTTTGCCACCCGTTTAAGTTACCATATATGGTCACTTGCCCGGTAAAGGGTTAACTCATATTTTATTGATGTCGGTAAAAAATTAGCAGAAAATATATACTTCAAACGTAGACATTACATTCTACCTACAAAATAGACAAGTAACGCCTTTTTCCATGTCTCCTATCACAGCGATGAAATAATCAATACAGTAAAACAACTACGGGACTCCTCTCCAGGTGATGATGAAATACCAATGAAAATATTAAAGTTTGTTATTACAGCTCATAGTATATCTTTGAAACATGTAATTTTCCAGTGGTGTTTTTCCCGATTGCCTTAACTTTGCAAAAGTTACCTTTATCTATATATATATCCGGAGATAGTTCAATCTTTAATAACTACCATCCTGTGTCTGTACTTCCAGTTATGAGTAAAATCCTAGACAAAATTATGCATACAAGGATTACAGAGTTTTGTTCAACCAACAATATTATTAAAGAGGCTCAGTATGGGTTTAGAAAAGGATGTTCAACAGAGTCAGCTTTATGATAATTTACTAACGATATCCTCAACTCTTTTGATGACAAGCATTTTACAGTTGGTATATTTTTAGATCTATCTAAAGCATTCGATACTGTTGACCATCAAATCTTCCTAAAGAAACTCGAACAATATGGCATTAGAGGTACAGTTCCGGCCAAAAGTCTCTCGACTCGTCTGGCAGCATTTGGCAGCTCATATTGAGGGAATGGGGTTGGAGTTGGGGGGTTCTCTCCACCCTACCTGAGTGATATGACTGAGGGGTTCTGATTGGCTGACAGGACAACATAGTTAATACACTTTAATTTATGAATGTAAATACGTAGGTCACAGATATAGTGATTTAGGTATTAATTTATGTTTGTCACAAGCTAATATAATCCTGGCATGTAAAAGGTATTGATTTACCAACATCATTATCGTGAACGAGTAACGATCACAGCAGCGGTAATCTGTGCCTGAAGATTAACCATAGAAGATCAGGATAGATGGGATCAGGATAGATGACTTATCATTTTTAGCCCTCAACAAATAATTGTTATTAATTTAGGAAATATATTTTGGGCCGTGTTAACCCTTTATTAGCGGCGCGCATCATATGTCGAGTGAAAGAAATTTGGACTATGTGGCGGCTCACACCATAAGTCGTGTGGCAATTTCAGCACGTAATGTTGCTGAGAGAGAGAGACAAGTGGTGGCAGGAGAGTAGCGAGCGTATGACTGCTCCAGACCACCGCGGTGGACCAACTGACATGAATCCCACCCTCCTCCACCCTCTCACACTCGCTACATAGTGAAATGTATGGGGAAAGTACCGAATTACATGGTTTTTGCACTCGTGTTGCGCGGTTGTTGCAAGAAAACTAGCAGTCATACAAGGATCGTTGTGGTGTCATTGGAAAGCTCTGTTTATGCCCTTTCAGGGATAAATACTTGTTTTACGCTCTGGGTCTTATTTAGGCATGAAAATGATCACGTAAACAGCCCTATTTTGGGTAAAAACACCCCGTTGGTGGCTACATATTATTTACCGCCTAGGCCGCTCGTTAGGTGTTAACCAATTGTCTTAATCCCTTGAAGATTATGATGCTTTTTGACAGTTAATTTTTGGTATCATCAGACGATTTTATTCAGAGTTGGAATGGGATACGGATGTCAGAGGGTTGATTAGGCCAGTCTTTGTCCATATAACTCCCACATATCCTTCCTGACCTATATATGAGATGACAGGGTTGCAAGCTGCCACATTACCAACCCCCTCAGATACACTCCTAAACCAGGAAGAGACCCAACCAACCAGCGTCAGGATTGCCCAAATAAAGGAGAGGAAGAAGAGAACGTGGAAAGGGACCCACATCTGGACCGAGAATATGGTAACGCAGTCCCCCATCAATAATATACATTCTCCATGGGACAAACAAACAACACACCGACGTCAACGCCACCTACCGGGACCTTCAGGAAGTGCAGGGCCACTGACTGAGCATAACCTGTTTCTAGACCAATCACAGGGACCCCCCCTGGACCAATCACAGGATCTAGGATGCGTGAAGGAGATAATACCAAACCCAGGAATCAGATATGAATTATAATGAGGAAGAATGTATGCTAATTCCTCATCAAACCCCTAGGTCATATTTGCACAGATGGAACCAAAAGAAGCATCTCTACAGTAAAGAAAATAACCTGTAACCACAACAAGTGATAAAAAAAGAATAACGGAAGCCTGGCATGTAATGTTGAAAAGCAGGAGAAAGATGAATACCTGCAAAACATTTATCCGGCAACCATGCAGGCTTTCTAAAATAGAAGTATACTCTTAAGAAATAAAGCATAACCATACCCATATATTCCGATGTCCATTGTATTTTTAAGGCCATTATTAGCTGCAAAGTAATTAAAAGATCGAAAACCCCATGTCCCTACTATTCCGAGATGGCGTAAATTAGGTTCAAATTATAATCCAAATATAGCCTGACTGAAATTATGATCGGGAGGCAGAGACACAAGGAAATACCTTCCACTAGCAATGGCTTTCAGTGGGTATAGTATGGTGTAGGAGAAACTTCTAAATAGGACCAGCCATTCTCACTATAAGAAGTTCATCAAGTGTGGCGACCCTGCAGTGTGTTAGAGGAACTAGAAGGTACTGACTCTAGTTGTGTGTGAGAGGCAGTTCCCATTTGTGTCCAGACGAAGGAGGAAATACGAGTCTTACGTCGACCAGATCCCCTCTTGGATATTACTTCTCCTCACTAACATACCCTACGTGTCTCTGTGTTACTACGTTTTGGGGATTAATGTGAAGGTAATATAAAAAATGCGAGTGTTCAATTTAACTTTGTTTTAGAGGCCATCTCTGGACTCTCCTTGCTCTACCTGTTCGCGTATTACGAGAACCTAACTTCTATCTGTGCAGTTAATTTATTTATGTATTAATTGTGATCTAACCAATCTATGTCAACCTATATTATTACCTGTATTTTTTCACTTGCGTTAAAGAACCAATACTGTACGTAATACTTAGTGAACGCTCACAGATTTTATTCAGTTGTGTTATTATTGATTGAGTGTCCAAGTTCGAAGTGGAGTGTGTAACGAGAGTAATTTTCATTCCTTAATCTTAATCTCAAACTCAGGACAGTGCTACGTCCATTTTATATAAGATATCGCTTATGTGTATTAGTTCGCCCACTTTCAATGTAAAAACCCATTTCGTTGAGTTGAATTAATCTTTGCTCAAGGATTTATTTTCCTATATTAGTTCTTGTGAATAATTCGCTCAATTACGATATTTGGTTAATGATATTTCACCACCGAAGCTAGGAATTCCGATTGTACGTTCCTATAGTCATAAGAACATAAGAACATAAGAAAATGAGAGTCTGCAGAAAGCCGATTGGCCTAAGCAAGGCAGATCCCTGTCCCACACAACCCCAATTACAAAGCACAATTATAGGCTCAACACTCTAATACCCTGGGGATCATCTTACCAAAACGGTTAGAGATTAACGCAGGATTACGGGGGTCTGCAGAGCGCTGATTGGCCCAACCCTGCTGATCCCCCTTCACACCCAACCCTTCTCGTCCATATGCTTATCCAATTTTATCTCAAAGCTCCCTACCGTTTTTAATCCCACTATAGCACTTGGTAGTCCATTCCACCCATCTACAACTCTGTTACCAAACCAATATTTGCCTATATCTTTTCTGAAACGAAATGTATCTAATTTGAAACCATTGGTACGAGTTCTTTCGCTATCACTGAGCTTTAGTACATTTGTCATGTCCCCTTTGTTAATCCCACTAACCCACTTGAACACCTCTATCATATCCCCTCTAACTCTGCGTCTCTCTAACGAATGTAAGCCTAATTTCTTCAACCTTTCTTTATACGGAAGATTTCTAATATTATGGATCATTTTTGTCATTCTACGTTGTACTCTCTCCAATGAATCTATGTCCATTCTGTAATAAGGACACCAAAATTGAACAGCATAATCCATATGGGGTCTCACTAATGACAAGTACAGTTTTATGATATCATCAGCAGTTCTGTTACTCACACTCCTAGAGATGAACCCGAGAATCCTGTTTGCCTTGTTTCGAACGCTTATACACTGTTGTCTAGGCTTCAAATCATTGCTAACAAACACACCTAGATCTTTCTCACAATTCGAGTTTTCTAATTCCATATTAGCTAGTTTATATTTAACATTTGTATGCATCTTCCCTATCTTTAATACCTTGCATTTGTCAATGTTAAACTTCATCTGCCAATTTACTGACCATTCGTGTAAGGTATCTAGATCCCTTTGGAGGCACTCTATATCTCTATCTGAATCAATTGTTCTCCCCATTTTGGTATCGTCTGCAAATTTACTTTTTCTACTAATTATACCTAAATCAAGGTCATTTATGTATATAATAAACAACAGAGGACCTAATACAGATCCCTGCGGGACACCACTTTTGACTGCTCCCCATTCTGACTTCGTACCATTTATGCTGACTCTCTGCTTCATACCAATTAGCCATGACCTAATCCATCCCAACAACGCCCCACCTATTCCATGCGCCTCAACCTTTCTCATCAATCTCTCATGGGGGACTCTGTCGAAAGCTTTACTGAAATCTAAATATATTATATCATATGACTTGTCATTATCTACTGCTTCATATACCTCTGAGAAAAAACTAAGCAAATTAGTAAGGCAAGAACGTCCCTGAGTGAATCCATGCTGAGAAGAATTTATTTAATTAAATGTATCTAAGTGGTTTCTAATTTTCCTAGCAATAATTGACTCTAGTAGCTTTCCTATGATTGATGTAAGACTAATTGGACGGTAATTGGATGCTATTGATTTATCACCTTTTTTGAAGATCGGAACTACGTTTGCAAGCTTCCAAGCTTCTGGAACTATACCTGTCTCTATTGACTTGTTAAATAGAAATGTTAATGAGTAACTTAACTCATCCCTACATTCTTTTAATACTCTAGCATATACCTCATCAGGACCAGGCGATTTATGAGGTTTCAGTCTGTCAATTTCCTTAAGCACATCATTTCTACTTATAGTAACCGTACTTAACCTATTTTCTATACTATCGCTATATACCTTACGGACTTCTGGAAACTGTGCCAAATTTTCATTAGTGAAAACGGAAAGAAATTGACTATTTAATGTACTGCACATTTCTAAATCATTTTCTGTCATTTCTCCTATCGAAGTTTTAAGGGGACCAATTACATCTCTAACTTTGGATTTATATAGTTGGTAAAAAGCTTTAGGATTATTTGTTGAGTCATTGGCAACCTTAATTTCATAATTTCGTTTTTCTTTCCTAATATCCTTTTTTACCTGTCGTGATAGATTCTGATAGTAAGCAAGTAGGTGAATTTCGCCTTTCCTAATGTTTCTATATATTCCTCTCTTTTGTCCTAGAAGATCTAATAGTCTATTATTCATCCATTTGGGTTGGTTCTGTGTTGATCTAAATTTTCTTTTTGGGATGTATTTATTTTGTGCATTGAATACTGACTCGATAAAATTATCGTATGTACCTACCAAGGTTGACGTCTATTCCTGACTTAAGATGACAGGTGCCTGAGAAGGGGTACACTCATTTGGACACCTGGATCGACTTAATTTTTTGACCATAGGGTCCGCTAATAGGGCTCTTCTTAACACACCATAATTGGTTTTTCTGAAGTCAGGTATTAATGTTGTATTCTCTCTGGTATTACCTTTCCATTGTATATTAAAATACACAGAATTATGGTCACTATTTCCTAGGGGGTCCCCTATCTCTACATTATTTACCATATGTTCATTGTTACAGAAAACTAAATCGAGAATATTATTACCTCTAGTCGGCGTATCTATGAATTGAAATAAAAAACTATCTTGTACTACCTCTATAAACTCCTCAGAATCAGAGCCTCCTATTTGATGCTGCCAATCTATATTCGGAAAATTAAAATCCCCCATAATGCACACATTGCTAAACCTTGATGCCATTTTAATTTCCTCCCATAATGACGTTCCGTCATTTCTACTCATATTTGGCGGTCTATACATAACTCCAATAACTATGGTCTCACTACCTTCGTTAACCTCTACCCAAACACTTTCATTATCGTTATTTAGTCTAATACCTGATTTAATACAGCTTTTTAATGTACTCCTGACAAACACTGCTATACCGCCACCCCTCTTACTTGTTCGGTCATATTTAAACAAACTTTATCCTGGTACATCAAATTCTGCTAAAAAATGCCTGGTTTCTGTATTAATCCACGTTTCAGTTAGCGCTATTATGTCTATATTTTCTTTGCTAACAAGGGCTCTAAGTTCGTTCATTTTGTTACATAGACTCCTACAGTTTGTGTAATATACTCTCAATTTACCTTTATTTCTAACGACATTTCCATCTTCCGTTGCACCATCACTACTATCATTTGCAATATAGTCATAATTTTTAGCATGAGACTGAATATCCTTATCGCTTTCGCCTGACGCTAAAATTGTTCCATTTAACCTCTCATTTACACTCTCAATATTTCTGTTCAAAACCCCACAACCACCCTATCTAAAGAACTAGCTAATGTGGAAACCCCTAACCGTGAAAGATGAACCCCATCCCTTGCGTACATCCCATCTCTCCCATAGAAACTATCCCAGTTATCAATGAATGGTATTGCTTTTTCTTTGCAATATTTCTCCAAACGGCAATTGACACCAATCGCCCTGGATGTCCATTCCTTGGGAACTCCTCTTCTGGGTAGGATACAATGTACTACAGGGATCCCTCCCTTCATCCTAACCTTATCTAACACATCCCGATACTGCTGCAGCAGTTCCTCACTTCTACCCTTACCAACATCGTTACTCCCGGCACTGAGACAGATAATGGGGTTATCTCCACTATCTTCCAAGATGGGGTCCATCATCTCTAAAACCCTCCCAACTCCATGGCCAGGCAGACACACAACCTTCCTAAGTTTAGTGCGGGTAGCCCTAACTAAATGTCTTACCATGGAGTCGCCCACAATCGACACAGACTTACCTTCTCGGGACACAGACTTACCTTTCCCTCGGGAGGATCCAGCAGCTGCAGTTGGAGAACCCCCGGTGGTGGCAGAAGCTCCTTTGGTGGTGGTGGTGGTGGTAGGTAGCACAGCGTCAGAGGTTGGAGCTGAGTCGGCGGCAGGCACTTCGGCTAACCCTCCCTTATCCTGACTATCTTTTCCCTCACATTCGTCTCGCAAAGGAGAGAATGTATTTGTCACACTCATACCTATTCTACTATCCTGCTTCTTAAGTGTGACTTTCCCACCCGTATTTTTAACAACCTGCCATGAATACAATTTGTCATCAACTTCCTCCCTTTTCTCAGCCTTTAATTTGGCTAATTATCAAACACTACATAGGTTTGTGTCTTAATTGTATTATATACTTTATCAACCTGTTTTCGTGTTATTCAACGTCGCTACTTTGCTGTGCATCTGTATCTTGTTTTATAATTCACTAGCCCTCGTTCCGGTTATTCATCCGTCTCTGTGTCTGATTTATTTACAGTGGTTTGTTAATTTATTCAAACTCACTGCTTCTATAGCTATTATTCTGCTATAATCGTTTCACTATATATTTGATTAATCTGAATTCCTTCTCGAGTGATTTTAGCTCATTTACGATTGAAGTTATTTTTCATATGTCGTGTGAGAAATTATTCACAATTATTCTTATATGAGAACATTGTAAATTTAATTCCCTTTCCAACAAGAGTAAGTGAAATTCATATCCCGTGTCATCGAATTAACATTGCCCTAAATCAGTATTTATTTAGCTTGACCGCAGTCCGTTTGACCTTAACCATACACCGCGGCCCCTTTGACCACGGACCCAGCCGGGCAGCCTATTTGTATTTCGAGCCTCGCTTACTGTGCGTGGCTGAGTAGATGATCTCAGCTACCCACATTTAATAACCACCATTCCTCTCGTTATACACTTGACCCGTACATGTATTGTCATCATATCCTATGTGTGTATTTCCTATAATTGTATATTTCATGTTTGATGCTTTGTAAGTGATAAATTAATTCATGAAGGAGTAAAATTTAGTGAACTCTTTCCTAGTCACCTTGGTTACAAACTGGACTCATACTCTGTAGTTGAGATTCATGTGATTATGATATGTGCCTCTATGCCAATAATAATATACTAGTGTAATTATCCCGTGTGTTTATTGTGTTTATAGTGTGATTGAGTAACCCAGAAAGACCATTATTAAGTGCTAGTTGTGTTACTGCCGGGCAAGATTTGGTGCTACGCATTCTAAGCAAGAAGCTTTATAGAACGAATATAGCAGAGAGTTGGATTACAACCACGCATAACAATGTACAATCGCCTAATGAAAATTAGAATGATATAAGTATCATTATGCATCAAAGTCGTCACAGGGTTAATTTCCTGATTAATACTGTACAGTATAAGCGTAACCGATACTGGATAACACGTAAGTTTTGACACAACAGGAAATTAACTTATTCATTCCCTACTATAAGGTTCAAGGGTAATTTATCGAGAGGACTTCCCTAGTGGTTAAGGCCCCATTAATTGCTCTTTCCATTCACATATGCATAGCCTACGTGAGATGCAGTTGGGATGTGTGTACATGCTTAGATTGATATGCAGGATTCGAAGTTGCATAATAAATCGTAGGCAGTGTCCACCATTCTTTAACTGTCTACGTGGTGCGATGCATAAGGTGTTGATTTTCGGTGTGAGCATCCTGGATTCGAATCCACGGACTGCCACATGTGTTTGTAAATTTCATTAATCGATTTTAGGAGTATAGTTGGTTGTTGGAAGGAACATAATAATTGATATTGGTTCAAGGGTAATTTATCGAGAGGACTTCCCTAGTGGTTAAGGCCCCATTAATTGCTCTTTCCATTCACATATGCATAGCCTACGTGAGATGCAGTTGGGATGTGTGTACATGCTTAGATTGATATGCAGGATTCGAAGTTGCATAATAAATCGTAGGCAGTGTCCACCATTCTTTAACTGTCTACGTGGTGCGATGCATAAGGTGTTGATTTTCGGTGTGAGCATCCTGGATTCGAATCCACGGACTGCCACATGTGTTTGTAAATTTCATTAATCGATTTTAGGAGTATAGTTGGTTGTTGGAAGGAACATAATAATACATTAATATGTAAGCCCCATACTATATGCTTCCTATTAATTTATTCATTAATTCGCGTACAGGTCTACACTATTTTAAAATAGCTTTATCCAGACCCATTCTTATATTAACAGCTTGAGAATTATGAGACATTTTGACAACATAATTTGTCTATCATTAGGCGATCTTATACAACTTAGGAAGGCGCTTGGCCCATCAAACTGGAAAATCTAACTCGATTAATTATGTTAAATATTATAGCAGATGGATACTAAAGTATTATATCCAAATTGATCACATGTTAACGTGTGGCGAACAGGTAAAGAGGAAGAGCGGGTGGGTGTGAGGCTGGATAGGAGGGAGCGAAGCGGTAGGATTGTTTGGTGATTTGCAATGCCATATGGAGACTCAGTTATTGACAATAATTTAGTATTTGTATTTGTGATAGATATGGCTTATAAACCATGTATCACGTGACTTTAACACAATACTCTTATCTATGAATAAGGTTGAATAACCTAACAAACTCGCTTCACATGAGGTAGAAACCCCCATACTGTAATGAATTATACTGCATTTACCACCAAAGGCTAAACTGTATAGCACAGAATGGTGCTACAGCCGAGGCTCGAATCCACAACACTGGGCAGCAGCTGGCACGATATGTTGTCTAATGATGTGTTTAATACCATACTTAATAGAGAGATAATTAAGTTATAGCCTATCCTATTATAACGAACATGAGAACCTTTCATAATCCCTTTCCTTTGTCATTGTGCTGCCCACCGTGCCTTGCTGATATTCTGTTGAGTCCCCTTCGTATTCTATTGACCGTATCATGTCTTTCCTTATTCATCTTCGCTTCATTAATTATATCTAACTTTCGTCTTTATAATTTCTGAACAGTATTGTCTAATACTCGGTGCCATACGGCCTTCGTCGCTTAGCGCTGGGATTTTAATAGTGTTATCCCATCCAGCACCGGTGACATCCTTTTTATTATATTCTGACTACTATTAGGTTATTTTATTCAGTTTACGAAAAACGTATACCAATTAATTGGCTACGAACCATATCAGTTAATCCTTTTAGCTACCACAAAGAAATCTTCATAAAATTGCGTTAATATTGCTGAAATAAAGTTTAGAATACATCGCTGGTACTGAGAGGGTTAATATTTTCTACTGTGGACCATCATATCATTCCTTCATCCTATTCACTTGTTTTGTGATATTTGGACATCCTTGTTCTTATTATATTTTACATATTAGTTCAATGTCACGTGGCGCCAGAGTTTATTAACCCATCTAGTACCGATGACGTCTTGTATATTTTATTTTGACAATGATTATACGATTTTATTCAGTTTCGTAAGGCCGTGTACCAAATTTAATGTTATATACTATATATATTGATCCCAGTAGTTGCCACATATTTGTCCTTGTCTTCATATTATCATCTACTTATAGCTGGAACCAAATACCACAAACAGCATCGGTACTGGACGGGTTAATGCAACGTAATGTAACAACACTTTTCAGTTATGGACAATTATGTTACGTTACCCTGACTTCATAATTATGATGTTTTTATATTTCACAACAACGTTAATCATACTAAAATAAATTCGGAATATCCTATCAATATGTTGTTAGCCCTCTCTTTATATCTTAGCGAAGGTATTTTACTTCACTCAGGTGAATATCAGATATTTTATTAGACTTAAAGAACGATCTGCTTGAATAATAAGATTGATTGAACCCATTTTAGCTTAATCAGATCCTGCTTAGGCTGAAAACAATGTCCTTGTGGTTCATTTAATATTAAGTAAAGCTTCGTCATAATGAAATACAGATACTAAATTATTGTTAAATTATTGAGTCTCCATACGGCATTGCAAATCACAAAACAACCCAACCTCAATCGTTTATTGAGGGCTAAATATGATAAATCCATCTATATCCTGGTCTAATATGGTTAATCTTGAGGCACAGATTACCGCTGTGATCGTTACTCGTTCACGATACCTTTTACATGCCAGGATTATATTAGCTTGTGACAAACACACATGAATAACTAAATCACTATATCTGTGACCTACGTATTTACATTCATAAATTAAAGTTTATTAACTAACTGTCTGATCATTATGTAGTGGTAGCTAAGGTTAGGATACAAATGAAGTGGGTGAGGAGAGCTGGAGGGAGGCGAGAGGAGGGTGGAGAGGTTGCAGGAGGAGGAAGTCAGGGAGGAGTACAGGAGAGCAGTGGAAAGACGACTAGGTGGGTTCGACCTGGAAGTTATGGAGGAAGTGGAGGAGATGAGCAAGGTGTTTAACACCTTACGAGCGGCCTATGCGGTTTATTTATGTGTACCGCACAGCGGGGTGTTTTTAGCCAAAATAGGGCTGTTTACGTGATCATTTTCATGCCTAAATAAGACCCAGAACGTAAAACAAGTACCTATCCCTGAAAGGGCATAAACAGAGCTTTCGAATGACACCATAACGATCCTTGTATGATGGATAGTTTTCTTGCAATAACCGTGCAACGCGAGTGCAAAAAGCAGGTAATTCGGTACTTTCAGTACATAATTGAGTATGTAGCGAGTGAGAGAGGGAGGAGGGAGCTGAGATTTGTGTCAGTAGGTTCGCCGCGGTGGTCTGGAGCAGTCATACGCTCGCTAGTCTGCTGCCACCACTTGTCTCTCTCTCTCAGCCACATTACGTGCTGAAATTGCCACTCGAGTTATGTCGAGCGCCGCCACATAGTCCAGCTTTATTTAACTCGACTTATGTTGCTCGCCGCTAAATAAGGGTTAAGAATGAGATCTGTGCAGCATGTGAGGAGGTGTGTGGAGTGAGGAGAAGAGGCAGGGGAGTGAAAGGTACAGCATGGTGGACAGAAGAGGTAAGAATAGCTGTGGAAGGAAAGAAGAAAGCATATAAAGAGTGGTTGGGTAGTAGAGGAAATGAAGATGTCGAGAGACAGAAACGAGCGAGGTAAGTGGAGAGTAAGAGGGTGGTGAAGAGAGTAGTGAAGGAAAGTAAGAGAAGAGTAAATGAGGAATATGGAATGAATCTGAGTGTAAAATGGAGGGAGAGTAAGAAACTGTTCTGGAAAGAAGTCAAGAAAGTTAGGGAAGGTAGCAAGGGAAACAGTAAGGGTGTGAAAGATAAGAATGGGAGAATGCTAGCCGAGAAGCAAGAGAGAGTCAAAAGATGGAGGGAGTACTTCAATGAGTTGCTAAATGTAAGGAATGAAGAGCCAGCAAACATAGCTGGATATGGTATGGGATGGAGAAGTAGAGAAGTAGTGGAGGAGGAGGTGGGGATAAGGAGGTCAGAAGTGTGGGAAGCCATGAAAAGAGTGAAGTTGGGGAAAGCACCAGGAACAGATGGAGTGTGTGGGGAAATGTTGAGATATGGTGGTGAGATAGTGATCGAATGAGTATGGAAAATGTGCAAAGTAGCATAGGAGAAGGGGAGTGCACCCGATGACTGGAAGACTGGCATAATAGTCCCCCTATATTAGGGCAAAGGGGAAAGAGGAGTGTGTGGTAACCACCGAGGAATATGTCTTCTAAGCGTAGTAGGGAAAGTATACAGTAGGGTAGTGATTGAGAGAGTGAGAGTGAGAACGGAGCAATGGATAGGCGATGAGCAGGGAGGTTTTAGGAAGGGAAGAGGCTGTGCAGATCTGATTTTTACCCTGAATTGTGTTGTGGAGAAATATCTGGAGAAGAAACAAAAGGTGTATGTTGCCTTTATGGACTTGGAGAAGGCCTATAACAGAGTGGATAGAGAAGGTTTATGAAAAGTACTTAGAATATACGGAGTAGATGGCAAGTTGCTGAAAGCAGTGAAGAGCATGTATGAGGGTGCAAAGGCGGCAGTATGTGTGGAGAGTGAGCAGAGCGAGTTCTTTGACCTGAATGTTTGGTTTGAAACAGGGGTGTGTGATGTCCCCGTGGTTGTTTACTGTATATATGGATGGAGTCATGAAAGAAATACTATCAAGAGCAGTGGATGTTGGTGTATCGCTGAAAAGGGAGGGAATTGAGTGGAAGCTACCTATACTGCTGTTTGCGGATGATACAGTTCTATTGAGTGATAATGAATGGGAGTTGCAGGGTCTGGTAAATGAGTTTGGAATAGTGTGCGAAAAACAGAATTTGAAGGTAAATGCGGGGAAGAGCAAGGTTATGGTCTTCGAAAGGGGTGAAGTCACAGAGTGTGAGGTGAAGCTGAACAGTCAGGCTATGGAGATCGTCAACTCTTTTAAGTATCTGGGCAGTGTGTTGAGTAAAGATGGGACTATGGATGAAGATGTGCGGGAGAGGGTACAACAGGGGAAGAGGGTTGTAGGAATGCTGAAAGCAGTAACAAGAAATAGGGTGGTCAGTATGGAAGTGAAGAAGTCCTTGCATGACAGTGTGGTAATCCCGACACTGACTTACGGAAGCGAAGCATGGACGTTGGTTGAGAGATTCAGACCAAGAGTGAGAGCAGTGGAAATTAATTACTTAAGAAGTGCGTGCAGAGTTACATGGAGGGATAGACATACAAATGAGGAAGTAAGAAGGAGGTGTGGTGTGGAGGTAGATATGCTGGAAAGTGTGAAAAGGAACAACTTTAGATGGTTCGGCCATATGGAACGTATGGAAAGCGAGAGAATGACTAAGAGGGTGTATGAGAGCGTGGTGGAGGGACAGAGAGGTAGAGGTAGACCGATAGAGAGGTGGAAGGATGGAGTGTGGAAGTATATGAATGAAGGCGGTGCTGGTTGGGGGATGGGCGTCGACTGACTGGGGACAGAGGTGCATGGGGGCGGTTCGTTCGTGGCCACCCCTTCGGGGATCACGGCGTCAGGCAATAGATAGATAGAGATAGAACTATGTTGTCCTGTCAGCTAATAAGAATCCCTCTGTCATACCACTCAGGTACGGTGGAGAGAAACCCCCCAACTCCAACCCCATTTCCTCCAATATGAGCTGCCAAATACTGCCAGACGAGTCGAGAGACTTTAGGCTGGAACTGTACCATTAACAAATGGTTTTACTCATATTAAGTAATCAAAAAAGTATGTACAATATAAGGACATTTCATCTAATATGCAAATAATATCCTACGGAGTACCACAAGGTTCTATACTGGGTCCATTATTATTCATTTTATATATTGATGATATTGTAAACTCAAGTATTTTATTTAAATATATATTATTTGCTGATGACAGTACTCTGTACACCAGTCACTGGGACTTGCACTCTCTTATGGTTTATATAAATAATTACCTTAAGAATGTTCATAATTGGATAACTACCAATAATCTTACACTAAATGTCGATAAAACGAACTTTATAATCTTTCACAGAAAAAACTAAAATTCCAAATGATGTGCAACCAATTAATTTTGGTAATAAATCAGTGAGAGAAGTGGAGAGCGTTAATTTTCTGGGGATCACGGTGGACAGAAAACTGTCTTGGAACTTACACATAAAGGACGTAACAAATAAACTAAATAAACAATGTGTCATACTGTACTTAACACGACAATGTCTCGACTTAAATTTAATGGTATAAAACTTTTATATTATTCAGTAATTTATCCATTTCTCTTATACTGGCATACAGCATGGGGAGCGACGGGTAAAAGTAAATTGCAATCTGTTGAAGTTGCACAAAGAAAAGTTATACGAACAATTACATTTAGTTCCAAATATACTGATACCAATGAACTATTTCGACAACTTAATCTCTTGAAATTTGAAGATATTAACATCTTTTGCAGTGCTATCTGTATATACAAAGCATTAAATGGCCATAACAATGTGAAATTATTTAGTCATCGTGAAAATAAAAGGTATGCATTAAGAAACATAAATTCTTTAAATATTCTCCTAATGACCTCTAGACAATCCCAGACATCAATAAAATACCATGGTGCTAAAGTTTGGAATCAGTTGTCTCCTGACTTACAAAATAAACCTACTCTGTATTGGTTTAAAATATCACTCAAATGTTCACTAAATGTCTAAATATAAATTTTACTTACGAATCCCTTCTTGCGGTGGCTGCGGGGGAGGGGCTGTGCCTCATTAGCTATAATTATATAATATGACACATGTTTTAATAATCTTACTGTATGTGCAATAACCATCGAGTTGCATTCAAGGTGCCTTTAAGAGAGATTGTTCTCAAAAGGCGCAGCCATGACATTATTATATTGTAAAATTAACACATATTGTATGTTTGATTTGCAAAATAAAACAATTCAGTTTCAGTTTCTTCCTCATCCTCCTTTCTTTTTTCCTCTTCTTCCTCCCTCTTTCTTGTCACGCCCCTTATACCCCTGTGTCCATGTCCTCCTCCCCTTTTGCATTGGTCGTCCACTTCTACATGCTCTTGGCCCATATGAATCATGTTCCTCCGCTTAAGGGCACGTTAGTTTATTGAAATCTATATATTTTATATTATTACCGGTATGTATTTATTTTAGTTTGCTCCCTAGACCTCAATCAAGCTTAAAACAAATCCCTTTGAGATAAGTTTGTCTTAATTTTGACAACGAAATGGGCAAAACTCTTATAGTTTGAAAACTAATGGTGATAAACATGAAGAAGAAGGTGGGTCAGAAAAATAACAATACTTGTCCTTACATCCATAATCAGCTATGTATCCCCTGAGTGACTCGAGGGATGACAGTGAGAAGGACCACAAAGAAAACGGTCCTCACAAGAGATAATTATTATGTTCTATCCAACAACCAACTCTACTCCTAAAATCGATTAATAAAATTTAACAAACACATGTGGCAGTCAGTGGATTCGAACCCAGGACGCTCACACCGAAAATCAACACCTTATGCATTGCGCCACGAAGACAGTTAAAGAATGGTGGACACTGCCTACGATTTATTATGCAACTTCGAATCCTGCATATCAATCTAAGCATGTACACACATCCCAACTGCAACTCACGTAGGCTATGCATATGTGAATGGAAAGAGCAATTAATGGGGCCTTAACCACTAGGGAAGTCCTCTCGATAAATTACTCCTGAACCAATATCAATTATTATGTTCTATCCAACAACCAACTCTACTCCTAAAATCGATTAATGAAATTTAACAAACACATGTGGCAGTCCGTGGATTCGAACCCAGGACGCTCACACCGAAAATGAACACCTTATGCATTGCATAAGAATAGTACCTGTGGGGTTGCTAGACACGGACGGATACATAGACTGACTGACTCATTGATTGATTGATTGACTGACTCACTGATTGATTGATTGGTAGATTGACTGCCTGATTGATTGATTGATTAACTGACTGAATGTCTGATTGATTGATTGTCAGATTGATTGACTGACTGACTCATTGATTGATTGATTGATTGGTAGATTGAGTTACTGACTGATTGATTGGGTTTGTTTTCATCTACAGTATGGGTATGGAGACAAGAGTTACAGCTACTGACAAATATTCGTGAGCTCTTGCGATTTTATTTTTGCAAATATATCCATTTAGATTGATATTCATATCGAATCAGCTTTATATACACAAATGCAAAATATGTATGTATTAATATATAACTGATTTGATCTAAATGGACATATTTGCATAAATAAAATCACAAGAGCTCACGAACATTTGTCAGTACCTGTACATCACATATAGAAAATGCCTGCCTTAAGTCCCATCTTGGCAATGATTTTCCCTACATTTTCTACTGAGAGGTGATAGCAACATTGGCCGTCGGTGTTGTTGCCCTCCCGATTCACAAACATCTTACATTTTGGCCTTACACATGTGGCAACTACTGGCCGATAATATTTCATGTACGCCTCAAGAGCAGCTGCCTCTGTATTGCCTAAGTAGAAGATGCAGGTGTCTTTGGCCCCAGTTTTGTGTCGTCCTACTCTACCATCTTCGATGCCTGTTGTTCTTCCCTCGTATGCACTGATTGTAAATTCAGTAAACTCCTGATTTCTTCGTAGGCATCGAACGGACAGTCTCACAATCAGTGCATCTCTCAGGTTGACCTCTTCTTTCTTCATATGTTGGTTTGCTGGTGCACGGCCATCGTGGATTAATGATGCAGCATTGTTTATGGGAATTTCAATAGCATCATTAGTTTCCAGGCTACGCGCATCCTCCATTGGCAACATCTCGGCCTCATTTTGCTGTTTACGGTGTTCTCTCTGTCCCACCTCATCCATGCCAAAGTATTCTGTGGAAGAAAATATGACAGAACACAATAAATAGTTGTACAACATGTGGAATCACTTTAACATACAATTATAAAAAAATACTAAAAGACATGTAACGCTCACACATTGGAATAAAAACTAATAGATAGCGATACTATAACGTTATGTTGATTGAACTTTGAGAGGGTCGACTTTCTGGGGGCAAAAATCCTTGGAAAAAAATCATAAATCAAGTACTTCTCAATGAATATGCCTAAAACTCACTATGAACAAACATATGCACCCTATGAACCAAATCAGCATATAAATAACCATCCAAAAACACATGAAAGTAATATAAAAAAGGACAAACGAAAAAGGCCAAAATAAGTATTATTTGACGTTATTCATTGAGAGGGCCGAATTTTCAATGAGATTTTGTTGACAATTATGACCCTTATTTTGTAATACTCTTTACTTTGATACTTAGAAACCCAATAAAAATGAATATAAAATATGTAGTTTCTTACCTTCAAGAGTAGCATACCATGCAGGTCTTGAGCTGGTGGTGACCACACACAGACTTCTTGCAGCTTCGTCAGGTGATCGGGTAGTGCCCCTGGGAGTTGCGGCAGATGTGGCAGGTGCGGAAGGTGTGACAAGTGTGGCAGGTGCGGAAGGTGTGACAGGTGTGGCAGGTGCATGCGGTCCACCGATACGCGCAGGTGTGGAGGGTGGCAGGTCATCCACACTCTCTTCATCGTCGGTACTGTCGTAATTGGAGGGAGGCCTTCTACGTTGCCGTGGTAGTCCTGCCTTCTTTGGGTGGGTGAAGGGTTGTATGGCAGCCATGACTGCCTGCCTTTCCTGTCGCTCCTCCCTGCCCCTAAAAGAGAAGTCACGTCGTAATGACGCCAAAGTACTCCTGGTGGTACGTGGTGAAGACGAAGTACTAGCACGAGGAGGTGTGGGGGCATCCGTGTCTGGCGCCGGCACCACAGGGTTGGCGTGGGTGGCGACGGAGCAACAATGTGGGTGGGCTCTATATCTATAAGGTGGTCCTCGATGTCGTCATGTTCAGCTTCGTTGTCGCAATTGTTGTCAGAAAGCGAGAGAATGACTAAGAGGGTGTACGAGAGCTAGGTGGAAGGATGGAGTTAGGAAGTATATGAACGAAGGCGGTGCTGGTTGGGGGGAGGGGCGTCGACTGACTGGCGATAGAGGTGCGTGGGGGCGGTTCGTTCGTGGCCACCCCTTCGGGGATTGCGGCGTCAGGCAATAGATATAGATTTGTACATTTTGCCAAATAAAAATAATAAAATTGTAACTTTTTTGTATGCCTCATTAACACCTACCATGATGCTGCATCACAACGTAGATCATTTAGAATGTTTACAACTCGTTATCCAGTAGTCCTGTGATTGGTGAAGTCATAGTTTTTTTCTGGATGTTATCATGCTGTGGCAGGCCAAGGTTGCAAGGGCTTGTCTGTTGGCAGGTGTACCCTCATCTCTGAGGGCAGCTGTGATCTGTTCATGTCGTAGCTTCCGGCTGCCCACTACCCAACAATGCCTGCCCTCAGTCCCATCTTGGAAATGATTTTCCCTGCATTTTCTACTGAGAGGTGAGAGCAACATTGGCCGTCAGTGTTGTTGTCCTCCCGATTCACAAACATCTTACATTTTGGCCTTACACATATGGCAACTACTGGGCGATAATATTTTATGTACGCCTCAAGAGCAGCTGCCTCTGTATTGCCTAAGTAGAAGATGCAGGGGTCTTTGGCACCCGTTTTGTGTCGTGCTACTCTACCATCTTCGACGCCTGTTGTTCTTCCCTTGTATGCACTGATTGTAAATTAAGTAAACTCCTGATTTCTTCGTAGGCATCGAACGGACAGTCTCACAATCAGTGGATCGCTCGGGTTGACCTATTCTTTCTTCATATGTTGGTTTGCTGGTGCATGGCCATCGTGGATTAATGATGCGGCATTGTTTATGAGAATTTCAATAGCATCATTAGTTTCCAGGCTACGCGCATCCTCCTTTGGCAACATCTCGGCTCATTTTGCTGTTTACATTGTTCTCTCTGTTCCACCTCATCCATGCCAAAGTATTCTGTGGAAGAAAATATGACAGAACACAATAAATAGTTGTACAACATGTGGAATCACTTTTACATACAATTATAAACAATACTAGAAGACATGTAACGCTCACAAATTGGAATAGAAACTAATAGATAGCGATACTATAACGTTATGTTGATTGAACTTTGAGATGGTCGACTTTCTGGGGGCAAAACTCATGGGAAAACATTCATAAATCAAGTACTTCTCAATGAATATGCCTAAAACTCACTATGAACATACATATGCACCCTATGAACCAAATCAGCATATAAATATCCATCCAAAAACACATGAAAATAATAAAAAAAAGGGCAAAGAAAAATGCCAAATAAATATTATTTGACGTTACATTGAGAGGGCCGACTTTTCAATGAGATTTTGTTGACAATTATGACCCTTATTTTGTAATATTATTTACTTTGATACTTAGAAACCCAATACAAATTAATAAAAAATATGTAGTTTCTTACCTTAAAGAGTTGCATACCATGCAGGTCTTGAGCTGGTGGTGACAACACACAGACTTCTTGCAGCTTCGTCAGGTGATCGGGTAGTGCCCCTGGCAGGTGTGGCAGGTGCGGAAGGTGTGACAGGTGTGGCAGGTGCGTGCGGTCCACCGATACGTGCAGGTGTGGAGAGTGGCAGGTCATCCACACTCTCTTCATCGTCGGTACTGTCGTAATTGGATGGAGGCCTTCTACGTTGCCGTGGTATTCCTGCATTCTTTGGGGGGGTGAAGGTTTGTATGGCAGCCGTGACTGCCTGCCTTTCCTGTCGCTCCTCCCTGCCCCTAAAAGAGAAGTCACGTCATAATGACGCCAAAGTACTCCTGGTGGTACGTGGTGATGACGAAGTGCTAGCACGAGGAGGTGTGGTAGCACGAGGGGGTGTGGGGCCATTCGTGTCTGGCGCCGGCACCAGGGTTGGCGTGGGTGGCGACGGAGCGACAATGTGGGCGGGCTCTTTACATATAAGCTCGTCTTCAATGTCGTCATGTTCAGCTTCGTTGTCGCAATTGTTGTCAGAATCACTAGAGGCGTCCTCAAAGTCATCCAACATAGAAGAGATTTCATACTGGGAGAGTCCTCGCCGGGCCATGGCGACTGCTGTGAAAGAACAGAAAAAAATGTTTAGGACAAATTTCTAGTGGCAACATCGGTCATGGTGCCAGCTACTATGGGTACACATCCTCAACTTTGGCAGGTGGCGGTTCTTTTCTTTTCTGGAAATTATTCAATATTCATGTGAGATATGTTTAATTAATGATTCAAAATATTTACATTAAAAGTTGTACTGTTTTAGTTTGCATATCATTAATTACAAATGCATTACAATGTTTCTTTACTTTAAAGTTAATTGTTTTTATTTCTTTAATGTTTGACCTATTATTAAGAAAATAATTGAATTATGGAAAGCAAACCTTACGTACGTGTCTGAGGAGTTCCTGGGATTCCATGGAGTCTTTGTTTTTCTTAAGTGCATACCGATCCGTTTAACTGACTTTGGGCAGAAGGAACAATCATATAGGTTTGTTTTCTTTGCATTTGTTGATGGCAGGGGCCTTTTCTTAGAGAAACTACTCGCTGCAGCCAAAACATTCTCTTTATCGTCGTTAGTTAGGTACGAGTGGCAAACGACCATGTGCTTCCGTAGGTTGGCTGATTCCCTGTAGCAACCGGTGACTGGGCATGGCCTGCCTGGTCTGTTTGTTGTCTTGCTGATCGCTTTGGGCAATTTACGATTTGGGCCTTTGTTTCCATTTACAAGGTTTCTTGCACACTGCCACTGCAGGAGTATAATATTCTTTTCTCTGCCTTTCTCTTTCTTCAGTTCATCAATTTCAGCTTTTTTATTTGTTATTTGTTGGTCATAGATATTATCAACACTCCGTAAAGTCTTAATATTGCGGACACGTTCGATCTAATTGTTCAGTTGTCGTCTATGATGTTTAGAGAGGTGCTTCGTCGCATATATTCGGTTATGTAGACTTTGAAGTATAAGCCTTTTTAAGTCATCAACCCTCTCTTCTGTTAGTTCTGTGAAAGAAAGAAAATTCTTTGAAATGCTTGATTACAATACAATTATTAGGAACATAAACATATAACACATCGCAAGTATAACACAGGGGGAAATTTAAGAAAAAATAAAGATACCAGCTCACCAGTTGTTTCAAGTAGCACGTCATCTGCAGTGCCTCTTCCTCGAGACCATGAGACAACGGGGTGTCGGATTTATTTGTCCTTTTTCCCAGCGTGGTTGGATGTGTTCCGTTTCATTTATACCACTATGCATCGCTGCTTCATCTTCTTCCTCTTCTTCGTGCCTGAAAATGTGAAAATGTTTTCATTCGTTCTAATACTATTGAGCAATATTGTCATTGGGATCATATTTTCATGAGAAAATGTAATAAATGATACTTACAATTAATCTTGGAGCTGGTGTTTTTTCCCGTTTCGACATAGTCTTTCTGTATACGTTGCTTTGCTGGTGCACATCCATCGTGGATTAATGATGCAACATTGTTTATGGGAATTTCAATAGCGTCATTAGTTTCCAGGGTATGCACATCTTCCATGGCTAACAGCTCAGCCTCATTTTGCTGTTTACGGTGTTCTCTCTGTCCCACCTCTTCCATGCCAAAGTATTCTGTGGAAGAATATATGACAGAACCCCATGCAATAATGTCGATCAGAGAACATGATAATTAGTTGTACAACATGTGGAATCATCACTTTTACAAAATATAAACACGAAAATATGAAACATTCAAATAATTAATCGATAGCATTATACTTACTTTTTGCTTGGGCGACAGCTCGCCTGACCGGGCCTAGGAGATTTTATGTTACTTGGAATTGTCGATTCTCTATTTCTTTGAGAAAGTTGAGAGCATGCGTAGTTGCATACAGGAGTCGGTCATCATTCTGAGTATGCTCGCGGAGAAGGTTTCAGAGCGTGTCATTAACCCCTTATTTACCGGCGACGTCCTTTTAACTTTATTTTGGCTATTATTAGACGATTTTCTTCAGTTTAAAAAGTGCCTCCAGCAATTGACAGGCTTGGAACTATCACTAAACCCTTTTTAATACCACAGAACCTTCTTAAACTACAGAAATTCGTATAAATATAGCTAGAAAAACTTAAAAAGCCGTCGCCAGTACAGAAGGGGTTAAGGGTCCTCCTGTCATGACAGCTTCTCGGGTGAGTTGAATTATCTTAAGCCCCCCTCCCCAAAGGTATTTCTCGCAATTTCCTCCTCTGTTCCGCGTGACCCAAAGAGGGCATCTCTAAAGGGACAATCATATAGGTTTGTTTTCTTTGCATTTGTTGGTGGCAGGGGCCTTTTCTTAGAGAACCTACTCGCTGCAGCCAAAACATTCTCTCTATCGTCGTTAGTTAGGTACGAGTGGCAAACGGCCATGTGCTTCCGTAGGTTGGCTGATTCCATGTAGCAACCGGCGACTGGGCATGGTCTGCCAGGTTATTTGTTGTCTCGCTGATCGCTGTGGACTATTTACGATTTGGGCCTTTGTTTTCATTTAGAAGCTTTCTTGCACACTGCCACTGCAGGAGTATAGTATTCTTTTCTCGGCCTTTCTCTTTCTTCAGTTCATCTAGTTCAGCTTTTTTCGTTTGTATTTGTTGGTCATAGAAATGATCAACAGTCCGTAAAGTCTTAATATTGCGGACACGTTCGATCTCAGTGTTCAGTTGTCGTCTATGATTAATCTTGGAGCTGGTCTTTTTTCCCGTTTCATCACTGATAAAAGCTAAAACTATCGTTATACATTACTTCTATAAAATCCAATATTGATGAGAAAATATTCTTAACATCGCCATCATGTTCAGCGGAAAATATAGCTATGGTTTAGTATGTATGATAATACAACTATGTTATTTAGCCGGTTTCGGAAATATTGTGAAGAAAAGTGACACATACCACAATTCGCAGCAGAAATATTTACGAATACTAATTGTATACGACAACCATTATAGATTCACTATTTTGTTGTTGATATAGAAACATACCACAATTTGCAGCAGAAATATTTACGAATACTAATTGTATAATATGATATAACCATTATACAATAGATACACTATTTTGTTGTTGATAGATAGAAACATACCACAATTTGCAGCAGAAATATTTACGAATACTAATCGTATACGATATAACCATTATACAATAGATACACTATTTTTGGGTTGATAGAAAAAATATTGTTGTATAGATTCCCTCTATCTTGTGAAGTGTATTTCAATGCAGTTGGGGTGATATGTGTGGATAAAAAGGAGCGATAACATTATTATGTTGGCCATGGCTAGAAGCTTTTTGGCCCAAGCTGGAGTACTAGCATAGTAGGGTGGGCGACCGTTTTACTATACTGCACGGTTTTTACAAGGTAGGTGGGAGGTGGAGAGCGTGGCTCACTTCCTATGTAGGCGGGAGAGGGTAGGCCAGGCACGCCAAAGTGTTTATGTACCACTGTGTAAAAATCATAAAAAAACATCGATTACGTTTCAAGTTACGCACCATTTTTCACTTTTTAGATTAGAAATGTAAGTTATATAATTATATATTTCATTTTTTGAAATATAGGATTCAGGTTTTATACACTCCTATGAGCAGGTTCAAGCGTGACATGATAAATATTGTTGTATAGACTTCCCTCTATCTTGTGAAGTGTATTTCAATGCAGTTGGGGTGATATTTGTGGGTGAAAAGGAGCGATAGCATTATTATGTTGGCCGCGGTTAGAAGCTTTTTGGCCCAAGCTGGAGTACTAGCTTTGTAGGGCGGGCGAGCGTTTTTACTATACTGCGCGGTTTTTACAGGGTAGGTGGGAGGTGGAGAGCGCGGCTCACTTCCTATGTAGGCGGGAGAGGGTAGGCAGCAGTAGAAAAACGACTAGGTGGGTTTAACCTGGAAGTTATGGAGGAAGTGGAGGAAATGAGCAAGGTGTTTAAGGATGAGATTTGTGCAGCATGTGAGGAGGTGTGTAGAGTGAGGAGAAAAGGGAGCGGAGTGAAAGGTACAGCATGGTGGACAGAAGATAAAGATAGCTGTGGTAGAAAAGAAGAAAGCATATAGAGAGTGGTTGGGTAGTAGAGGGAATGAAGATTTCTAGAGACAGAAACGAGCGAGGTACGTGGAGAATAAGAGGGTGGTGAAGAGAGTAGTGAAGGAAAGTAAGAGGAGAGTAGATGAGGAATTTGGAAGGTATCGGAGTGTAAAATGGAGAGAGAGTAAGAAACTGTTCAGGAAAGAAGTAAAAAAAGGTAGGGAAGGTGGCAAAGGAAACAGTAAGGGTGTGAAAGATAAGAACGGGAGAATCCTAGCCGAGAAGCATGAGAGAGTCGAAAGATGGAAGGAGTACTTCAATGAGTTGCTAATGTAAGGAATGAAGAGCCAGCAAACATAGTTGGATATGGTATGGGAGGGAGAAGAATAGAAGTAGTGGAGGAGGAGGTGGGGATCAGGAGGTCAGAAGTGTGGGAAGCCATGACAAGAGTGAAGTTGGGGAAAGCACCAGGAACAGATGGAGTGTGTGGGGAAATGTTGAGATATGGCGGTGAGATAGTGATCGAAGGGGTATGGAAAATGTGCAAACTAGCATGGGAGAAGGGATGGATGGAACTGTTATCGTCTGTATGTCATAATATACCGGTCTAACCCTCTCCTTCCTTGGTAACCGCCTGTTGTATACTCGGTGTGACATTATAGAGTGTCCTGGATGGAACTGTTATCGTCTGTATGTCATAATATATAGTGCACCCGATGACTGGAAGACTGGCATAATAGTCCCCCTATATAAGGGCAAAGGGGAAAGAGGAGTGTATGGTAACCACTGAGGAATATGTTTTCTAAGCATAGTAGGGAAGGTATACAGTAAGGTAGTGATTGAGAGAGTGAGAGTGAGAACGGAGAAATGGATAGGCGACGAGCAGGGAGGTTTTAGGAAGGGAAGAGGATGTGTAGATCATATTTTTACACTGAATTGTGTTGTGGAGAAATATCTGGAGAAGAAACAAAAGGTGTACGTTGCCTTTATGGACTTGGAGAAGGCCTATGACAGAGTGGATAGAGAAGGTTTGTGGAAAGTACTTAGAATATACGGAGTAGATGGCAAGTGGCTGAAAGCAGTGCAGGGCATGTATGAGGGTGCAAAGACGGCAGTACATGTGGAGAGTGAGCAGAGCGAGTTCTTTGACCTGAATGTTGGTTTGAAACAGGGGTGTGTGATGTCCCCGTGGTTGTTTACTCTACATATGGATGGAGTCATGAAAGAAATATTATCAAGAGCAGTGGATGTTGGTGTATCGCTGAAAAGGGGGGGAATTGAGTGGAAGCTACCTATACTGCAGTTTGCGAATGATACAGTTCTGATGAGTGATATGAATGGGAGTTACAGGGTCTGGTAAATGAGTTTGGAGCAGTGTGTGAAAAACGGGATTTGAAGGTAAATGCGGGGAAGAGCAAGGTTATGGTCTTCAAAAAGGGTGAAGTCACAGAGGGTGAGGTGAAGCTGAACGGTCAGGCTATGGATATCGTCAACTCTTTTAAGTATCTGGGCAGTGTGTTGAGGAAAGATGGGACTATGGATGAAGAAGTGCGGGAGAGGGTACAACAAGGGAAGAGGGTTGTAGGAATGCTGAAAGCAGTAACAAGATGGTCAGTATGGAAGTGAAGAAGTCCTTGCATTACAGTATCGTAATCCCGACGCTGACTTACGGAAGCGAAGCATGGACGTCGGTTGAGAGACTCAGACCAAGAGTGAGAGCAGTGACAATGAATTACTTAAGAAGTGCATGCGGAGTTACATGGAGGGATAGGCAGACGAATGAGGAAGTAAGAAGGAGGTGTGGTGTGGAGAGCGTGGCTCACTTCCTCCTAGGTAGGTCGGAGAGGGTAGGCCAGGCACGCCACAAAGTGTTAATGTCCACCACTGTGCAAAAAATCATAGAAATCCATCGAGTACTTTTCGAATTACGCCCCATTTTTTTATTTTTAGCCATATTTCATATTTTGACAAATAAAATTCAAGTTTTAAACCCTCCTATGAGCAGGTTCAAACGCAAAATGATGCAAGATTTGTGCAAGATAAAGCATAGCACGACGAAATGCGAATATGCATAATAAAAACATAAAATAAAATAAACAATTATTCTGGGTGAAAATAAAATAAACAATTATTCTGGGTGAAAATAAAATGAACAATTATTATGGGTGAAAACCAACTGATATAAAAGCTAAAACTATCATTATACGTTTATTTCTATAAAATCCAATATTATTGATATAATATTCTAAATACCGCCATCATGTTCAGTGGAAAATATAGCTATGATTTAGTATGTATGAGAATGAGAATACAAATATATTATTTAGCAAGTTTCTGAAATATCGTGAATGTGGGTGAAAAACGAGCGATACCATTATTGTGTTGGCCGTGGCTAGAGGCTTTTTGGCCCAAGCTGCCTAGTAGGATGGGCAAGCGTTTTACTATACTGGGTTTTAACAGGGTAGGCGGGAGGTGGAGAGTGCTGCTCACTTCCTCCTATGTAGGTCGGAGAGGGTAGGCCAGGCACGCCACAAAGTGTTAATCTCCAAAACTGTGTAAAAAATCATAACAATCCATCGAGTACTTTTCGAATTATGCACCATTTTTCATTGTTTAGCCATATTTCATATTTTGAAATATAGGATAGGATTCAAGTTTTAAACACTCCTATGAGCAGATTCAAACGCAACACACTTTACGAAGCACTGGGTGCGGTACATTTTCCCGGTATGATGTCCTCGAACATAGTACGACGAAATGCAAATATGCAGTATACTTACAACAAAACTGTGTTCGACGGCCGTAATCGCAATAGAGGGAGCTGGTGGCAGAAATTTCACCATGGGGGACGATTGGAACACCTCGAAGGTGTGTCCTCGTTGTTAGGTAGATGCTTCCTGTCCGAAGGCCAGTTACTGACTGACCTGAGTCAAGAAATGTTCCCTAATAATAACTAGCATTGGCTCAAAGTACTAGCCGGCAACCTGTACACATAAACGAAGCACTAGACAATACCCTTATGAACAAAGCACCTAGACGGTACCCTGTCCAGATGAACGAAACAACCGTGCCCAAATGGAAGACGCACTAGATGGTACCCTGCCATTCTCGAAGACAAAAAATTATATATAACATTTTCCACACATGGAGAGCCAATAATTGAAGTCTCTATTCATAATGCTCCCGAATAATAATATTCCTGACAGGCCAGTTGCAAAATGACTACTATACAAAGCATGACCTAGGTGTATGACGTACAATACGAAGCATGGCCTAGGTGTAACGACGTACTGTACGAAGCATTGATTAGGTGACCAACACACTTTATGAAGCATTGGGGGAGGTACATTTTCCTGTGAAATGCCCTCAAACATTTCCTCAGCCATTATCGAGAAATGATGGAGAGTCGCTCTTCGAAAAATTTAGCTTTTTCTCGAAAAAAGATTGTTTGTAATTTGTCCACGACGAAATGTTTCACACACACAAATTTAGACCCTCCGGAAAAAAGGTTCACCGCCGACTCAAGTTGAATAACAGAATTTATTTTTGGTGAGTCGTCTGCCTGGGGTTGTCGGAGCTCTCGAATCGAAGTATTTCCGATCGCTCCCAAAGCCCACCAACTCACGTTGGACAGCAGAAGATCGCCTACATTTTTGTGTGAAAAATCACATGCTTTTCCAAGAAAGCTAATTTTGTCGATATTTTCAACATTTATCAATGTAATATACGAAGCATGGCCTCGTTTAACGACGCAATCGAAGCATCGCATTGGTGAACGACGCAAAATACGAAGCATCGCCTCGGGAAACGACGCAATATACGAAGCATCGCCTCGGTAAACGACGCAATATACAAAGCATAGCCTCGGTGAACATGTTCAAATTTTCACAACTGGAAATCAACTATGATTGTCTCTATCAAAAAATCGTACTCTGAATACGGAATACCGCCAGTGGCGGGAGAAACGCCGGCACTACTCGCCGGTAAAATGGACAAAAAATACAATTCTGCCTACCAATAAATGCCTACAGTGGCCGATAGAGGCGCTGAACGCAAGGTTTACCGCGACACCTTGTGGGAAATGGGCGACATCGCGGAGCTATCCACCCTCCCTCTCCTTCAACAATTCTATAATATATGCAGTTACTCGAAATTTCTGTAGCTGACACATACTTTGGTCTATGCATACTTTTGTTTCATTTGTTATATATATTATAAAATCACCCATATTCATAAATAATGTATATTTACAATACAAAGTCAGCAGGTATTTTCCCACCAATTTTGTTATGATAATGGGGTTAAGGCCCCATTAATTGCTCTTTCCATTCACATATGCATAGCCTACGTGAGTTGCAGTTGGGATGTGTGTACAGTGTACATGCATAGATTGATATGCAGGATTCGAAGTTGCATAATAAATCGTAGGCAGTGTCCACCACCCTTTTAACTGTCTTCGTGGTGCGATGCATAAGGTGTTTATTTTCGGTGTGAGCGTCCTGGGTTCGAATCCACGGACTGCCACATGTGTTTGTAAATTTCATTAATCGATTTTAGGAGTATAGTTGGTTGTTGGAAGGAACGTAATAATTAATCAGCTTATATGTTTGTAGTCAGTATCAGCTGCATATGGACTTTCCCTTATCATATATCATATACTGTATATTAAAAACTTGTAGAATCACACACAAATTGAGATAAACTGTGAATATCCATGGTGTTGGGTATAGTGATGTCTACAGTCGTAGCTCTGGCGCTAGTTCAGAAGCGTCCACCAGAGGTCTCAAAGGAATTGTTGGTAGGGAGAATTATTGTTTGTTGTTTTAACCCGGGAGCTGCGGGGAGACTCATAAGAGTTCCCCCGGCGCACTGCGGGGAGACTCTTAAGAGCAGAGACTTTGAACACGTACCAAAACCGCGCGTTTATAGCCAGGCGGCTGAAAATTGGTGTGGGTATAGTACTACATGTCAACTCTCGATACCACCCCGCCAAACGCTCGCCCCGCACTCGTGCAAGCACCACCGCGCCAGTAACCACGCACTAGTCATGGAGCCCACACGTCCCTCACGCTCGCTCCCTGATGACACAACCAGCCCTCCTTCTGGTGGTGTTAGCCGCCGTGGAAGGCAGAGGGTGGCTGCCAAAGACCCTAGCTACCAGTACGACACGCCCTACAGCTCAGAGGACGAAGCACCAGCACCCAAAGCACGAAAAACACGTGCAAGCAGGGCAATGGCACAGAGGTCATTGGTCTTTCGGGACACTGCCACCACGACCCAGGCCACTGCAACAACCACTACCACCACCACTGCCACCACTGCCACCCCTGCCACCCCTGCCACCGGTACCAGCGACGCAGGAGGCCGCCCTAGGGCTGCATTACCTGCGGGGGCAGGAAAAATGAAAGGCACGGGCGTAGGGAAGAGAACCCGTACGCCAGCCACAGTGCCCCTACCACCACCACCACCACCAGCCTCCCCTGGCTCGGCTGCCCCTGCTGCGCCTGCAGCCACTGCCGCCCCTGCTGCCCCTGCCGCCCCAGCCGCCCCTGCCCCAGAAACAGGGAAGGGGAAGGCGAAAGGGAGGGGGAAAGCGACTGGGAAAGCGACTGCTGGCCCTGGTGTCCCTGCCGGCCCTGCTGCCCCTGGCGCCCCTGCCGCCCCTGCCCAAGGAACAGGGAAGGGGAAGGGGAAAGGGAGAGGGAAAGCGACTGGGAAAGCGACTGCTGGCCCTGGTGTCCCTGCCGGCCCTGCTGCCCCTGTTGCCCCTGCCGCCCCTGCCGCCCATGCCGCCTCTGCCCAAGGAACAGAGAGAAGGGCGACAGGCACCACCATCATCTTGCCATCAAGGCCACGCACCACTGCTGCCCCTGCCGCCGCCCCTGCCGCCGCCCCTACCACCGCCTCTGCTGTCCCTGTCCATAAGACTCCCGCACGTGCCAAAGTGACCCGGAAAACTCTGACACCATCTAAGTATGCCGCCCTGCTGTTTGATGATAATTCGCAGGACATTGGCAGCCCGGGTTTCGACGACGAAGCCCTAGCACGGGACCAAGGGTGGGGGGATTTGGGAGTGGACAGTGGGAGTGAGTCCGACGTCGGTGACGAAAATGAGGAAGGGCATCGTCTGTCAAGTGAAGAGGAGGGTAATGATGATGAAGCGCTGTATCGCGACCATGGAAGCGATATTTCAGACGATGAAGCAGACGCAGACGACATTCCGATCCCTGAGCTGCCTTCGTTCGATTGGTCTGACGGGGTCAATTTTGTACCTGACGTGCCCCAGTTCAATCCTGGGACGTCAGGAACAACTGACGACTGGCCCTGTGATGATCAAGCGAACGAAAGCGACTTCTTCCTCGCTTTTTTCGACATGGAGGTAATGACGTACATCGTTGCCCAAACAAACGCCTACTACAGGTGGGTGTTTGGCAGATTGGACGTCCTTTCTCCAAAAGCGAGAATACGAGGCTGGGTGGATACGACTGTGGAAGAATTTATGATGTTCTTTGCCTTGTTGTTCCTCATGCCTCTGATCAAGAAGCATGTGTTGCAACACTATTGGAAGCACGACCCTCTCATCGCCACCCCAACTTTCAATAAGTTCATGACTCGTGACAGATTTTTGTTGCTGCTAAGATTTATGCACTTTGCAGACAACGAAAATCCTAACAGGATTGACAGGATATGGAAAGTTCGGGATGTGTTCACCATGTTGTTGGAGAGGTATAGGAAATACTTTTACCCCTTCCTCAATTTGGTGATTGATGAGTCGCTCGTGCTCTTCAAAGGACGTCTTGTTTTCAAGCAGTATATCCCCTTGAAGAGGCATAGGTTCGGAATCAAGCTCTTCGTGTTGTGCGACTGTGAAACTGGAATAGTGCTTGACATGATCGTGTATACAGGAACTGACATTGACGTACCGAAAGCCGCTGCCAATGACCCCATGGGCATGTCAGGTGCCATCGTCAGGAAAATGTTGGCACCTTACCTGGGCAAAGGCCACATCATCTACACTGACAACTGGTATACTTCTCCTGCTCTCTGCCAGTTTCTTTATGACAACCAAACGGGGTCATGTGGGACTGTCAGAAAGACAAGAAAGTTTATGCCAAAGTTCACAGGTGATGTCATTCCTCTCACAGATGCCTCCTCCAGTGACACACCTTCAGAAGACGACCTGGCCCAGGAACACCGCGAGAGGCATGTGCGAAGAAGGCGACGAAAGGGGCAGAAATACAAGCAGCTCGAGAAGTGTGGGAAACTGATAGCCCTGAAGTGGAAGGATAAGCGAGACGTCCACCTGCTTTCCACCGTCCACACAGGTGCCCAGGTGGATTCTGGCAAAATCCACTACCGAACCAGGAAGACAATCTACAAGCCCGACATGGTAGTGGACTACACAAAAAACATGCGCCTGGTGGACAAGTCTGACTGTCAGCTGTCAGGCGTTGAGTGTCTGAGGAAGACTGTGAAGTGGTATCACAAGCTCTTCCTCCACCTAGTTGACATAACGATGCTGAACGCCTACAACTTGTGGTTGGTGAAAAAGGATATGGCCCCAAACCAGAAGCTGAAATTCCGGGAGTTCGTGTACAACGTCTCCTACCAACTCCTGGAGAAGTATGGCACCACCACTCACAGACGTACGGCATGGCGTGGGGATCACGTTCCTGACCGCATCCAGCTGGGTGTCGAAAGACACTACCCCATCAACACTGAGATGCTTGGCACTCGCCACAGGCAGGCGCAGTGCACCGTCTGCAGCTCCAGTGTCAGGAAACCCCATGTCACGAAAAGAGTCACCTCAATGTGCGCCGAGTGCAAAGTTCCACTCTGCCTGGGTGACTGCTTCAGGGACTACCACACCTTCAAGAACTACTGAGTGTCGGCCCCTGCCCTGCCCTGCCCTGGACTCGCCCCTTGCCCTGCCCTGGACTCGCCACCTGCCCTGCCCTGGACTCGCCCCCTGCCCTGCCCTGCCCTGGACTCGCGCCCTACCTTACCTGACCTGACCTAATTGATCACGCTACCTTATAATGTAACATATATATTATATAATGTATAAGTTCCAAAGATGTCCCTGTGATATAGCTTTTACATTATATAATTGTATGTTTCATTATTTAGTTTATAAGTTTCAAAGATTTACATGTAATATGCCTTATTTTTTTAGTATATCAATATATATGTTTGTTATTAGCCAAAGTAATGTGTATATAATTATTTTCTTACCTCAAATGAATTGTACAAAAATAAATATGTTTCAATAAATCCTGTCAAACCTACTAAGATAATAAAAAAAAACAATAAAAAAAAAAAAAAAACAAGGTCATGTCATTGTATTCTTACAATATGATATATTCTATGAATATTTCATATTGTTTGAATACAATGGCATGATCTTGTAAAAAAAAAAAATTATCAAAAATGTTCTAGACAATATAAAACCTTCCCCATAACCCCCTCCTGGATTCGATCCCACTACCCTACGACACTTTGAGTTTTCCAGTCCGCGACCTTACCAACCATGCCACAGGAGCTCATACCAAATATCACTCAAAACTTCGTGTCTACAATCGAAATGACAATATACAAAAAAAAATGAATTATCCCACCAATTTACGTTTGTAAATTGATGGGATTATCAATTATATCATGCCAAGGTTTATAAAAGTTTGTCTCTGTCAAGAATTAGTAATTATATAACTTTATTCTGTCAAAAATTGCCCAAACACTCAGCAAAATTGCCCCTCTCAGTGTGACTCCACTCATTTTCACACGGTCAAGCGGTCACGAGGTGACCCTTGCCGCTCCTTGATGCTCCAGCTACAGCAGCTCTGTCTGGGAACAAAATTGGTATAAATACAATAATGGATATAATACTCTTCACAAATACATTTGTATTGTATAATATTGTAAATAAAAATGAATAATAACTGTGTGGGTGTCGAAAATTGCTCAACCAGCTTTCTTATCTCTCGCTTACGCGCGTATATTGGATTATACATAGTCATGACTGTCATACAAATAATTGCAGTAGGTCTCGAATATACATTTAGATTGCATATTACTTCGAAATAAATAAGTAAACGTTTCTCTGGTGGCAATCTACCCTTTCGCAAGTGTAAGGAGACACCAGTCTATATTTAGCCCTCTATCACAAAAGGCAATCTGCCTGTGTTGACTCAGCACCGTCGCTGGTGGTCTATAATATAGTACTTTATTTACAGTCAATGGCCTACATGTTTCTGTGGTACTTCACATGTGTCTAAATTGCAATGTCTGCTTGCATAAAAATGCAATTCTGAAGTCCATTTATACGTACGACATACGCATGTCTCAGTTTCTCTCTCTCTCTCTCCCTCTCCATTCCTGACTCATGTTATTGTAGACCTGTTGATGGCAACGAACACCAGCCATCTGGTAGACATAAGGTTCAAAATACCAAACATCAATACGCCTGGGGCGCCTCCACAATTATCACAAAGCTGGTTATCTATCTAGAGATCTGCCTGACTTCCATCTCTCCACGACTCACTCATTCACTCACTGCACCCCTGCATGCCTCCCTCCCACCCACCCACCCCCAACCCACCCTTTCAGGCTTCCGTCTGCTAGAAACACATTCACAATTTGCGTAAATATCGCATCAATTGGGCTATATGCGGTATATTCCTTGTTATATGGGACGCCTACATATGTACACGTCTTTATTATAGCATGAGAGTGCTCTAAATACAAGATTTACGTGATATTTATGGCGTAACACACCCTCTCCCCCTTTCATTCCCACCACAACTCACTCACACCTTGGTTCACGCATAGAAACTCATTGATAATGTGCGTAAATATCGCATGAATTGGTCTATATGCGGTATATATTTTGATATATGGGACGTATACATACGTACAAGTCTGTATTATAGCATGATAGTGCTCTAAATACAAGATTTACGTGATATTTATGGCGTAACACACCCTCTCCCCCTTTCATTCCCAGCACAACTCACTCACACCTTGGTTCACGCATAGAAACTCATTGATAATGTGCGTAAATATCGCATGAATTGGTCTATATGCGGTATATATTTTGATATATGGCACGTATACATACGTACAAGTCTGTATTATATCATGACAGTGCTCTATGTACAAGATATACGTGATATGTATGGCGTAAACCACACTCTCAGCTCATAAATTGCCGCCAAACCTCCAACACATCTTCATTCCCGCCTAAAAATTTTCTTATAATTCCCTTATATATTGCAATTTTTGGTCACTATGAGGCATATTCATTGTTATATGGGTGCCCTACACACGTATACATACTCTACATAGCCTAAAAGGGCTCAAAAAAGGACATATACGTGATAATACGCGGTAACCCACCCCCTCCTCCCTCTCCTTCTATCCCCTGCGCGCGTAAATATTCGGCAGGGAAATCTCGCCGCTCGATGACAATCTAGCCGCGCGGTGCCATTCGCTCCACATTTTTCAACTACGGACCGTTCCCCTACGCCCCCCAGACATTTTTTGGGGGTCAAATATATATGGGCCGATGCACGCAAACATTCCCTACACGATGATGTACTTTTTATCGAAATTGGCAATAGGTCCCAAAATCATCATAGGTGCGCACAGTCTTACCCTGTAGAAAACCCCCTGTGCGCCGCGGAGAGGTTAATTATATTACAGAATAAAAATACATTATTTTTTCACACAAGAAAAATATTCACACTCAAAATATTAGATGGATGCAAAACCTCAGGTCGGCCATCGTGGAATACGGTACCCAAGTCAGACGACTCACCAAAAATAATTATCTTCTCTCCTAAATTTTTGTGGGTGAAAGATGTCATGGAAAAATAATTGACAACTCTATTTCTTTAACAGGACAGCGTGAGCGCGCTCATTGCTGCTGATTATGGGCAAGACGTTAGCTAAAAAATCTTTAACTCAGAGAGAGAGAGACACAGTGTGTGAGAGAGAGAGAGAGATACACACTCTCCCTCTCGCTATCACGCTTCGTATAATGCATCGTATTGCTAGGTCATGCTTCGTTTAATGTGTCGTATGCTGTCCTAGGTCATGCTTCTTATAATGTGTCGTACCCCCAGTCAGATGACTCACCAAAAATAATCCCACAAAAATCGCTCTGGGTGGAGCAGCCCGGCCAGGTAGTCTTTCCTAACAAATTTCTCTCCTAAATTTTTTCTCTCCTAAATTTTTGTGGGTGAAAGATGTCGTGGCAAAATGATTGACAACTCAATTTCTTTAACAGGACAGCGTGAGCGCGCTCATTGCTGCTGATTATGGGCAAGACGTTAGATAAAAAAATCTTTGACTCAGAGAGAGAGAGAGAGAGAGAGAGACAGACACATCTTCTTTTCTCACCTAAATTTTTGTGGGTAAAAGATGTCGTGGCAAAATAATTGACAACTCGATTTCTTTAAATTGTTCACACACACAAATTTAGACCCTCCCGAAGAAAAAAGGTTCACCGCCAACTCAAGTCGTATAGCAGAATTTATTTTTGGTGAGTCGTCTGACTGGGGTGGTCGTAGCTCTCGGATCGAAGTATTTCCGATCACTCCCAATTCCACCAACTCACGTTGGACAGCAGAAGATCGCCTAAAGATATGTGTGTTAAAATCACGACAGGGACCCGTACAGCGGCGACGCCGCAGCAGCCCGGCCAGGTAGTCTCTCTCTAGGTGGAGCAGCCCGGCCAGGTAGTCGCCTCTCTGGGTGGAGCAGCCCGGCCAGGTAGTCTCTCTCTGGGTATCTTTGACAAAAGCCGACTAAGCACCTCTCAATCCCCTCCCATCAGATCCTCCACTTTCTTAACTTTAGGATCAAGTGACCTAAAATTAATGGGAGTAACTGGTACTGTGGTGCTTCGTACTTATAATTCGTTGTATAGATAGGTCATGCTTCGTATAGTGTAAATCGGAAAATAAAATGGAATTTTTCATGTTTTTCTTTTATTGTCCTAGTTTTTACAATTTCTTCTCCTAAATTTTTGTGGGTGAAAGATCGTTTCATAACCCAATCGCGGGGCCGAATACGGTCTCGTATGTGGTAGCGCTGGCACACGGCGCAGCAAGCACACAGAATACGACAGTCAGACGACTCACCAAAAATATCTTCTCTCCTAAATTTTTGTGGGTGAAAGATGTCGTGGAAAAATAATTGACAACTCGATTTCTTTAAAAGGACAGCGTGAGCGCGCTCATTGCTGCTGATTATGGGCAAGACGTTAGCTAAAAAATCTTTGACTAAGGGAGAGAGAGAGAGAGACAGACACAGTGTGTGAGAGAGAGAGAGAGAGTTACACACTCTCCCTCTCGCTGTCACGCTTAGTATAATGCGTCGTATAGCTAGGTCATGCTTCGTTTAATGCGTCGTATACTGTCCTAGGTCATGCTTCGTATAATGTGTCGTACCCCTAGTCAGACGTCTCGCCAAATATAATCCCACAAAAATCTCTCTGGGTGGAGCAGCCCGGCCAGGTAGTCTCTTCTAAAAATTGTGTCTCCTAAATTTTGTCTCTCCTAAATGTTTGTGGGTGAGTCGCCGCAGCAGCCCGGTCAGGTAGTCTCTCTCTAGGTGGAGCAGCCCGGCCAGGTAGTCGCCTCTCTGGGTGGAGCAGCCCGGCCAGGTAGTCTCTCTCTGGGTATCTTTGACAACAGCCGACTAAGCAACTCTCAATCCCCTCCCATCAGATCCTCCACTTTCTTAACTTTAGGATCAAGTGAAGTGACCTAAAATTAATGGGAGTAACTGGTACTGTGGTACTTCGTACTTATAATTCGTCGTATAGCGAGGTCATGCTTCGTATAATGTAAATCGGAAAATAAAATGAAATTTTTCATGTTTTTCTTTTATTTACTCCCATTAATTTTAGGTCACTTGATCCTAAAGTTAAGAAAGTGGAGGATCTGATGGGATTTTTGTGGGATTATTTTTGGTGAGTCGTCTGACTGGGGGTACGACACATTATAAGAAGCATTACCTAGGACAGTATACGACACATTAAACGAAGCATGACCTAGCTATATGATGCATTTTACGAAGCGTGACAGCGAGAGGGAGAGTGTGTAACTCTCTCTCTCTCTCTCTCTCTCTCTTTCACACACTGTGTCCGTCTCTCTCTCTCTCTCTCTCTCTCTAAGTCAAATATTTGTTAGCTAATGTCTTGCCAGTGTTCTGTGTGCTTGCTGCGCCGTGTTGCCTGTGTTGGTGCACCTATGCCAGCGCTACTACATACGTGACCGTATTCGGCCCCTCGATTGGGTTATGAAACGATCTTTCACCCACAAAAATTTAGGAGAGATGAAATTGTAAAAACTAGGACAAATAAAAGAAAAACATGAAAAATTCCATTTTATTTTCCGATTTACATTATACGAAGCATGACCTAGCTATACGACGAATTATAAGTACGAAGCACCACAGTACCAGTTACTCCCATTCATTTTAGGTCACTTGATCCTAAAGTTAAGAAAGTGGAGGATCTGATGGGAGGGGATTGAGAGGTGCTTAGTCGGCTGTTGTCAAAAATACCCAGAGAGAGACTACCTGGCCGGGCTGCTCCACCCAGAGAGGCGACTACCTGGCCGGGCTGCTCCACCTAGAGAGAGACTACCTGGCCGGGTTGCTGCGGCGTTGCCGCTGTACGGGTCCCTGTCGTGATTTTAACACACATATCTTTAAGTGATCTTCTGCTGTCCAACGTGAGTTGGTGGAATTGGGAGCGATTGGAAATACTTCGATCCGAGAGCTACGACCACCCCAGTCAGACGACTCACCAAAAATAAATTCTGCTATACGACTTGAGTTGGCGGTGAACCTTTTTTCTTCGGGAGGGTCTAAATTTGTATGTGTGAAAAATTTAAAGAAATCGAGTTGTCAATTATTTTGCCACGACATCTTTTACCCACAAAAATTTAGGAGAGAAAAGAAGATGTGTCTGTCTGTCTCTCTCTCTCTCTCTCTGAGTCAAAGATTTTTTTGCTAACGTCTTGCCCATAATCAGCAGCAATGAGCGCGCTCACGCTGTCCTGTTAAAGAAATTGAGTTGTCAATCATTTTGCCACGATATCTTTCACCCACAAAAATTTAGGAGAGAAAAAATTTAGGAGAGAAATTTGTTAGAAAAGACTACCTGGCCGGGCTGCTCCACCCAGAGAGATTTTTGTGGGATTATTTTTGGTGAGTCGCCTAACTGGGGGTACGACACATTATAAGAAGCATGACCTAGGACAGTATACGACACATTAAACGAAGCATGACCTAGCTATATGACGCATTAAACGAAGCGTGACAGCAAGAGGGAGAGTGTGTAACTCTCTCTCTGAGTCAAAGATTTTTTAGCTAACGTCTTGCCTGTGTTCGGTGTGCTTGCTGCGCCGTGTTGCCTGTGTTGGTGCACCTGTGCCAGCGCTACTACATACGAGACCGTATTCGGCCCCTCGATTGGGTTATGAAACGATCTTTCACCCACAAACATTTAGGAGAGAAGAAATTGTAAAAACTAGGACAAATAAAAGAAAAACATGAAAAATTCCAATTTATTTTCCGATTTACATTATACGAAGCATGACCTAGCTATACGACGAATTATAAGTACGAAGCACCACAGTACCAGTTACTCCCATTAATTTTAGGTCACTTGATCCTAAAGTTAAGAAAGTGGAGGATCTGATGGGAGGGGATTGAGAGGTGCTTAGTCGGCTGTTGTCAAAGATACCCAGAGAGAGACTACCTGGCCGGGCTGCTCCACCCAGAGAGGCGACTACTTGGCCAGGCTGCTCCACCTAGAGAGACTCTACCTGGCCGGGCTGCTGCGGTGTCGCCGCTGTACGGTTCCCTGTCGTGATTTTAACGCACATATCTGTAGGCGATCTTCTGCTGTCCAACGTAAGTTGGTTGAATTGGGAGCGATCGGAAATACTTCGATCCGAGAGCTACGACCAACCCAGTCAGACGACTCACCAAAAATAAATTCTGCTATACGACTTGAGTTGGCGGTGAACCTTTTTTCTTCGGGAGGGTCTAAATTTGTGTATGTGAAAAATTTAAAGAAATTGAGTTGTCAATTATTTTGCCACGACATCTTTCACCCACAAAAATTTAGGAGAGAAAAGAAGATGTGTCTGTCTTTCTCTCTCTCTCTCTCTCTGAGTCAAAGATTTTTTAGTTAACGTCTTGGCCATAATCAGCAGGAATGAGCGCGCTCACGCTGTGCTGTTAAAGAAATTGAGTTGTCAATCATTTTGCCACGACATCTTTCAACCACAAAAATTTAGGAGAGAAATTTGTTAGGAAAGACTACCTGGCCGGGCTGCTCCACCCAGAGAGATTTTTGTGGGATTATTTTTGGTGAGTCGTCTGACTGGGGGTACGACACATTATAAGAAGCATGACCTAGGACAGCATACGACACATTAAACGAAGCATGACCTAGCTATACGATGCATTATACGAAGCGTGACAGCGAGAGGGAGAGTGTGTAACTCTCTCTCTCTCTCACACACTGTGTCTCTCTCTCTCTGAGTCAAAGATTTTTTACCTAACCTCTTGCCCATAATCAGCAGCAATGAGCGCGCTCACGCTGTCCTGTTAAAGAAATCGAGTTGTCAATTATTTTTCCACGACATCTTTCACCCACAAAAATTTAGGAGAGAAGATAATTATTTTTGGTGAGTCGTCTGACTGGGGTACCGTATTCCACGATGGCCGACCTGAGGTTTTGCATCCATCTAATATTTTGAGTGTGAATATTTTTCTTGTGTGAAAAATAATGTATTTTTATTCTGTAATATAATAAAAACAACAAACAATAATTCTCCCTACCAACAATTCCTTTGAGACCTCTGGTGGACGCTTCTGAACTAGCGCCAGAGCTACGACTGTAGACATCACTATACCCAACACCTAGGATATTCACAGTTTATCTCAATTTGTGTGTGATTCTACAAGTTTTTATTATACAGTATATGATATATGATAAGGGAAAGTCCATATGCAGCTGATAACTGACTACAAACACATAAGCTGATTAATTATTATTTTCCTTCCAACAACCAACTATACTCCTAAAATCGATTAATGAAATTTACAAACACATGTGGCAGTCCGTGGATTCGAACCCAGGACGCTCACACCGAAAATCAACACTTTATGCATCGCACCACGAAGACAGTTAAAAGGATGGTGGACACTGCCTACGATTTATTATGCAACTTCGAATCCTGCATATCAATCTAAGCATGTACATTGTACACACATCCCAACTGCAACTCACGTAGGCTATGCATATGTGAATGGAAAGAGCAATTAATGGGGCCTTAACCCCATTATCATAACAAAATTGGTGGGAAAATACCTGCTGACTTTGTATTGTAAATATACATTATTTATGAATATGGGTGATTTTATAATATATATAACAAATAAAATAAAAGTATGCATACACCAAAGTATGTGTCAGCTACAGAAATTTCGAGTAACTGCATATATTATAGAATTGTTGAAGGAGAGGGAGGGTGGATAGCTCCGCGATGTCGCGCATTTCCCACAAGACGTCGCGGTAAACCTTGCGTTCAGCGCCTCTATGGGCCACTGTAGGCATTTATTGGTAAGGAGAATTGTATTTTTTGTCCATTTTACCGGCGAGTAGTGCCGGCGATTCTCCCGCCACTGGCGGTAATCCGTATTGAGAGTACGATTTTTTGATAGAGACAATCATAGTTGATTTCCAGTTGTGAAAATTTGAACATGTTCACCGAGGCTATGCTTTGTATATTGCGTCGTTTACCGAGGCGATGCTTCGTATATTGCGTCTTTTACCGAGGCGATGCTTCGTATTTTGCGTCGTTCACCAATGCGATGCTTCGATTGCGTCGTTAAACGAGGCCATGCTTCGTATATTACATCGATAAATGTTGAAAAATAGCGACAAAATTAGCTTTCTTTGAAAAGCATGTGATTTTTCACACAAAAATGTAGGCGATCTTTTGCTGTCCAACGTGAGTTGGTGGGCTTTGGGAGCGATCGGAAATACTTCGATTCGAGAGCTCCGACAACCCCAGGCAGACGACTCACCAAAAATAAATTCTGTTATTCAACTTGAGTCGGCGGTGAACCTTTTTTCTGGAGGGTCTAAATTTGTGTGTGTGAAACATTTCGTCGTGGACAAATTACAAACAATCTTTTTTCGAGAAAAAACTAAATTTTTCGAAGAGCGACTCTCCATCATTTCTCGATAATGGCTGAGGAAATGTTCGAGGGCATTTCACAGGAAAATGTACCTCCCCCAATGCTTCATAAAGTGTGTTGGTCACCTAATCAATGCTTCGTACAGTACGTCGTTACACCTAGGCCATGCTTCGTATAGTACGTCATACACCTAGGTCATGCTTCGTATAGTAGTCATTTTGCAACTGGCCTGTCAGGAATATTATTATTAGGGAGCATTGTGAATAGAGACTTCAATTATTGGCTCTCCATAGTGTGGAAAATGTTATATATAAATGTTTGTCTTCGAGAATGGCAGGGTACTGTCTAGTGCGTCTTCCATTTGGGCACGGTTGTTTCATTCATCTGGACAGGGTACCGTCTAGGTGCTTCGTTCATAAGGGTATTGTCTAGTGCTTCGTTTATGTGTACAGGTTGCCGGCTAGTGCTTTGAGCCAATGCTAGTTATTATTAGGGAACATTTCTTGACTCAGGTCAGTCAGTAACTGGCCTTCGGACAGGAAGCATCTACCTAACAACGAGGACACACCTTCGAGGTGTTCCAATCGTCCCCCATGGTGAAATTTCTGCCACCAGCTCCCTCTATTGCGATTACGGCCGTCGAACACAGTTTTGTTGTAAGTATACTGCATATTTGCATTTCGTCGTACTATGTTCGAGGGCATCATACCGGGAAAATGTACCTCCCCCAGTTCTTCGTAAAGTGTGTTGCGTTTGAATCTGTTCATAGGAGTGTTTAAAACTTGAATCCTATCCTATATTTCAAAATATGAAATATGGCTAAACAATGAAAAATGGTGCGTAATTCGAAAAGTACTCGATGGATTTTTATGATTTTTTACACAGTGGTGGACATTAACACTTTGTGGCGTGCCTGGCCTACCCTCTCTGGCCTACATAGGAGGAAGTGAGCAGCACTCTCCACCTCCCGCCTACCCTGTTAAAACCCAGTATAGTAAAACGCTCGCCCATCCTACTAGGCAGCTTGGGCCAAAAAGCCTCTAGTCGCGGCCAACACAATAATGGTATCGCTCGTTTTTCACCCACATTCACGATATTTCAGAAACTTGCTAAATAACATATTTGTATTCTCATTCTCATACATACTAAATCATAGCTATAATTTCCACTGAACATGATGGCGGTATTTAGAATATTATATCAATAATATTGGATTTTATAGAAATAAACGTAAAATTATAGTTTTAGCTTTTATATCAGTTGGTTTTCACCCATAACAATTGTTTAGTTTATTTTCACCCAGAATAATTGTTTATTTTATTTTATGTTTTTATTATGCATATTCGCATTTCGTCGTACTATGCTTTATCTTGCACAAATCTTGCATCATTTTGCGTTTGAACCTGCTCATAGGAGTGTTTAAAACTTTAATTTTATTTTTCAAAATATGAAATATGGCTAAAAATTCAAAAATGGGGCGTAATTCGAAAAGTACTCGATGGATTTCTATGATTTTCCTCCATGTAACTCCGCACGCACTTCTTAAGTAATTCATTGCCACTGCTCTCACTCTTGGTCTGAGTCTCTCAACCCTCGTCCATGCTTCGCTTCCGTAAGTCAGCGTCGGGATTACGATACTGTCATGCAAGGACTTCTTCACTTCCATACTGACCACCCTATTTCTTGTTACTGCTTTCAGCGTTTCTACAACCCTCTTCCCCTGTTGTACCCTCTCCCGCACTTCTTCATCCATAGTACCATCTTTCCTCAACACACTGCCCAGATACTTAAAAGAGTTGACGATATCCATAGCCTGACCGTTCAGCTTCACCTCACACTCTGTGACTTCACCCTTTTCGAAGACCATAACCTTGCTCTTCCCCGCAATTACCTTCAAATTCCGTTTTTCACACACTGCTCCAAACTCATTTACCAGACCCTGTAACTCCCATTCATTATCACTCATCAGAACTGTATCATCCACAAACTGCAGTATAGGTAGCTTCCACTCAATTCCCCCCCTTTTCAGCGATACACCAACATCCACTGCTCTTGATAGTATTGCTTTCATGACTCCATCCATATATACAGTAAACAACCACGGGGACATCACACACCCCTGTTTCAAACCAACATTCAGGTCAAAGAACTCACTCTGCTCACTCTCCACACGTACTGCCGCCTTTGCACCCTCATACATGCCCTGCACTGCTTTCAGCCACTTGCCATCTACTCCGTATATTCTAAGTACTTTCCACAAACCTTCTCTATCCACTCTGTCATAGGCCTTCTCCAAGTCCATAAAGGCAACGTACACCTTTTGTTTCTTCTCCAGATATTTCTCCACAACACAATTCAGGGTAAAAATCTGACCTACACATCCTCTTCCCTTCCGAAAACCTCCCTGCTCGTCGCCTATCCATTTCTCCGTTCTCACTCTCACTCTCTCAATCACTATCCTACTGTATACCTTCCCTACTACGCTTAGAAGACATATTCCTCGGTGGTTACCATACATTCCTCTCTCCCCTTTGCCCTTATATAGGGGGACTATTATGCCAGTCTTTCAGTCATCGGGTGCACTCCCCTTCTCCCATGCTAGTTTGCACATTTTCCATACCCCTTCGATCACTATCTCACCGCCATATCTCAACATTTCCCCACACACTCCATCTGTTCCTGGTGCTTTCCCCAACTTCACTCTTGTCATGGCTTCCCACACTTCTGACCTCCTGATCCCCACCTCCTCCTCCATTACTTCTCTTCTTCTCCCTCCCATACCATATTCAAGTATGTTTGTTTGCTCTTCATTCCTTACATTAGCAACTCATTGAAGTACTCCTTCCATCTTTCGACTCTCTCTTGCTTCTCGGCTAGCATTCTCCCGTTCTTATCTTTCACACCCTTACTGTTTCCCTTGCCACCTTCCCTAACTTTCTTGACTTCTTTCCTGAACAGTTTCTTACTCTCCCTCCGTTTTACACTCCGATACCTTCCAGATTCCTCATCTACTCTCCTCTTACTTTCCTTCACTACTCTCTTCACCACCCTCTTACTCTCCACGTACCTCTCTCGTTTCTGTCTCTAGAATCTTCATTCCCTCTACTACCCAACCACTCTCTATATGCTTTCTTCATTTCTTCCACAGCTATCTTTATCTTCTTCTGTCCACCATGGTGTACCGTTCATTCCCCTCCCTTTTCTCCTCACTCTACACACCTCCTCACATGCTGCACAAATCTCATCCTTAAACACCTTGCTCATTTCCTCCACAACTTCCAGGTTGAACCCACCTAGTCGTCTTTCTACTGTTCTCCTTTACTCTTCCCTGATTTCCTCCTCGTGTAACCTCTCCACCCTCCTCACCATTCCACCTTCCTCTTGCACCCTCCCCCCACCTCCCACTCTCCTCACCCACTTCTTTTGTATCCTAACCTTAGCTACAACTACATAATGATCCGACAAACCCCCTCCAATACCCCTATACGCCCTGGCATCCATCACAGATTTCTTCATTCGTTCATCGACACATACATAATCAATCAATGACTTTCGTTCCACCACTGTCTTATCCTTACCCTTCATTGTCCACACCCGTTTTCACGTGTACCTGTGGATCATTCTGTGTCGGAAGAAGGTGTTGGCTATCCACAGCCTCCTCCCCACACATACGTCCACAAGTGCACTACCATTCCCATTCACCTCTGATGGTACCCCCCACCCTCCAACCACTCCCTCAACTTTCCTATCACCCACCTTACAATTCATATCCCCAATCAGAAATATTCTTTCATTCTTGTCAAACTTCTCCAGGCACGCCTCCGCATTCATCCAGAACTCCTATTTCTTGCTTTCAAGTTGATCCTCTGTCGGGGCATACACACACACACAATCACCCACGTTTGTATTCCTACTTTCATTCTCACCCACACAATCCTTGAACCCACAGAGCCATACTCTCTTACACATTCCTTCCATTTGTTACTTACAAACAAACACGGACCTTCTCTCGCTGTTCCTTCACTCACTCCAGCACACACACCCATTCCACACTCCTACTCTCTCACATCTGAACCTTTCCATTTGGTCTCTGTCATTCCACATACATCCAGCCTGCCATTCACTAGCACTTCCAGAACCTCTCTCTCATTTGTTTGCGTTATATATTGTGCAAAACAAAATTAAGAAAAAAACAATTACATTATGTACATCATATCAATATTCAATTATAAGAAATTGTCTATATAATGTAATTTGGTAGGTAGTAGGGGTAGGCAGCCCCGCCCAGGGAAGTACTACCGCCAAGGTGTCGGGAGACTCAGGGAATAGCCTGAATTCCATTTTCTCTCCCAGGCCTTGGTAGCTGGATACACATCTTTCTGCCTCACACATCAGGGGTATCAGGAAAACCCTTTGTATATAACATACACATCCAACTTCACGACATTGCCCTACATCACTATCCTCTATCCATAAAACACTACTCTTCCCACTACATATCATACATGTAACACCATACACCTTACCCAATAAATATGGCAGTACAATTGTTAAGAGCAAACCTGGTGGTCCCTCGGATATCCACCCCCGGCAGGGTTGGGTCATTGACACAGGGCCCTCCCGGTCATCATCATGCGACTGTGTCAAGAGCATTGCAACGTCCCAAAGCTGCTCGTCGGTGCAGCTTTTTCTTTAGCAATATAAGGGGACTTCACTCTAACATCAATTCTGTACACCAATTTCTTCAAGCAGAATCCCCTACTCTCCTTTTTTTGACAGAGACTCAAGTAACATCCACATCTGACACGTCTAGATTTAATTTTCCAGGTTATCAACTGCTCCAAAATTTCAGACCTAAAGGAGGTGTATGTTGCTTCGCAAAATCTGAAATTGCCCTGGAGGAGGTTACTAGTTTCAATTGTCCCTATTTTGATTATTCTATATACAAATTAATTTCTGCTGGTAAATTTAAATACATATGTTGCATCTACCGTTCCCCAAATACTCCTCCAGAGCAAAGTCTTTTTGATTCTCTGTCCTCACAACTCAGTGTCCTCAACTTAAATGCTTCTTCTGAAATCACTGTGTTGGGTGATTTTAATGTCCATAATATTGAATGGCTCACTCATTCAGCCAGGACTGATGATGCTGGTCTTGAATGCGAGCTATTTTCAGACTCATTTAATCTCACTCAACTAGTCAACCAACCCACCCGTGTACCAGATAATCCTAATCATAATTCCCACCTACTGGACTTATTTTTAACAACCAATTCAGAAAATTATGATGTTACAGTGAGGTCCCCGCTTGGATCTTCTGATCACTGTCTGATACAGGCCACCTGTCTATCACCTACCACACCTTCCCACTCTGAACCTGTTTTGGTGACTAAATGGCATTACGATAGGGCAGACTGGGATGGTCTTCAAGGTTTCTTTATTGATATTCCCGGGACCTCTTTCTTTTCTAATGATGCACACTCCACCTTGAGCCACATACAAGATTTTGTAAAAATTGGAATGGATACTTTTATTCCTCATCAAAAGTACAACCCTAGAAGGGGAAACCCCCCCGGAGCGGTACACAAAGCTGAAACGGGGATCTCAATGACCCCCCGCGGGGAAATAAAAGAAACAAATTTTTCTAATGCTTTATTGATGCCCAAAATGGTTTAGTTGTATACATACATCATTATGCTAGCTTATTATCACAGTTTATAGAATATTTCCTGAGTAGTTGCGTGTTGAGGCACTCGTGTTCCAAATTATCCAGGCAAAAAAATGGTGTCCACTAAAAAAATCAAATAAAAATAAATTACCGACCAAATTATCTGATACTTTCCAGTATGAAGGCGTGATAATGGGGTAAGTTCCTCCTAAAACCTGGAGGGCGTCGACCCCAGGAACGAGACGATCTGGGAGAAACAAAAGAGAGGTACTTTTTAGTCACACAAAATCACACAATTTTCTATACTTTCACATAAAACCCCAAAAGAGGCCCTGAAACATGGTTTATTGTGCTGAAACTCTGTAATTGTATAGACACATGTATAATAAGTAAATTTGGCACAAAAAAAATGATATTTAGTGACATTTTAGTAACCTAACTCCCCGCCATTCAACATTTTCTACAGAAGGCCCCCTCAAAATGACTGGAAACATGCTTGTTTGGGCTTGAAACATGACCAAATGTGCTGAAATTGTGTTATATTATACTTAGATGTCGAAGAAGTAACCTGGGAACAAAATAATAATATTTACCTAAGCGGCTTGGCAGTCGACGCACAGGATGTGGGAGTGAGCGGGGCACACAGGCCGCCCACTGGTGATGCAGTTGTTGCTGGTCTTCTTGTCGCTGCCCCTGGGACATATGACGCATCGAACTCGTTTCCCAGCACCACGTACATCAACTGGTGAAGGAGGAGGGAGAGTGCTGTAGTGGAAGGCGTCTCTGATCACCTACTTCACTGACGTATGCTGCCCGGGTAGGGAAAGTCGGTGGGCGGCCCATGGTTCTATCAGTGAAGAGCCCAGCTGCTTCATAAAATCTCGCCTCCCTATCTGCTTCTTCCCTTCCCTCATAAGCCGGCTGTTGTAGATGATGTGCGAGTTGATGCAGGCAATGTTGAGCATCCCCAGGAAGATACACACTGGCCACCGTCGAGTCTGCCTGCTGCAATTATAATTTGCACATAGTTGATCAAATGTGTCCACTCCTCCTTTGTGTTTATTATAATATAGAAGTGCAGTGGCCTTGTTCTTCTCCCCGATCTCGATGTTGTGATGGAGTGTGGACAGGAGGGCCACTGTCTTGTCAGCTTTTGGCTTGTACGAGATGGCCGTGATGTAGTCGTGAAACAGAAAGGCGGTTGTTCCGAAAGGCCGGATTCTGTGGTCTGACTTGGGGGCTCCCTTCTTGGAGCCATAGATCAGTTGAGGTACATTTGGCTTCTTTCTTAGGGTGCCCACTGTCGTGAGGCCCTTCTCCTTCAGGTCCTTGGCCAACCCAATCGACGTGAACCAGTTGTCTGTGGTCACAGTCCTGTCACTCCTGTAGCAGTCCTCCAACAACTTGATGGTGAGGTAGTGCCCCTGGTTCATTCCTGGCTGGGCAGGTATGGACCCCTTCCCCAGGTAAGGGTAGGCGTTAAACATGTAGTATGTCCGGCAGTCACAGGCGAGGACCAGCTTGAGGCCATACCTGTGAACAAAAAGAAGTTATTAGAAATACATCGAATTCCAAGTAAGGTAAGTAAATAAATCGTCAAAGGTAAGTCATTGGTGAAGGTAGGTCTGGTAAATCATTAGTGAAGGCAGGTCAGGTACGTAATTACTGTAGGTGTGTCACGTAAGTCAATAGTGAAGGTCAGGTAAGTCATCAGGTGGTCAGGTAAGGCTATACATTTGTAAAGGTAAGTCATTGGTGAAGGTAGGTCAGGTAAATCATTAGTGAAGGCAGGTCAGGAACATAATTAGTGTAGGTGTGTCAGGTAAGTCAAGAGTGAAGGTCAGCTAAGTCATCAGGTGGTCAGGTAAGGCTATACATTTGTAAAGGTAAGTCATTGGTGAAGGTAGGTCAGGTAAATCATTAGTGAAGGCAGGTCACATACGTAATTAGTGTAGGTGTGTCAGGCAAGTCAATAGTGAAGGTCAGGTAAGTCATTAGGCGAAGGCAGTCATCAGGTGGTCAGGTAAGGCTGTACATTTGTAAAGGCAAGCCATTAGTGAAGGTCAGGTCAATCAGTAAATAACATACATCACATAAATATAATACTAAAACATCAATAAAATAAGGTCTATCCTATAATAATATAAGGTAAGTCTTTCATTCACTTTCTCTCTCTTTCCCACCATCTCCAAAAGTGTCCTCACCCACACTTTCCCATCCCCATTATCAGTTGTCTCCACTTTCATCCTAAACAAATAAATATTATACTTACTTAGCTGGTTTGTTGGGTATGTAGGTCTTGAACACACATCGCCCACGATAAGCCAGTAGCTGCTCGTCAACAGTGACAGCTTCGCCCGGGGTATAGTTGTGCCTGCAGTGCCTGATTAATTCGTCCCACAACTCTCGGATAGGTGCGAAGCGGTCAGTCAGCCGTCGTTGAACCCGAGTTGTGGCATCATCGAACCGCAGACACCTCATCAGGAGACTGAAGCGGGTCTCCGACATGGCACATCTATACAGGGGACACCCCATATCAGTGCTGAACATCTCCTCGGCCGAGATATGATTGTCCTTCTTGGCCCCGGCCACGATCAGAACCCCCAACAGTGCCTTCAGCTCAAGCAGCCCTAAGTCGCTGTAGGTGTTGGTCTTGTTCTTTACCTTATCCCTCACCTTCTTGATGAAGGAGTTTGTGTGAACACAAATGCGGGCTAACATGGTCTCATCCAAAAACAGCAGGAAGATATCGGGCACAGTGTTTGCTAAGAAGGTGTCCGGTGTCGGCCCCTCCACGTATGCCTGTGAGGACCTCTTCCGCTTGGACACTCGTGGTGGTCCTGGCGGTTTCTTGGTCCACACTGTTAGGCCGTCAATGGACAGCACCGTGTCTCCTGGCACAGGAAACATGTATAGAGGGTCAATTGCAGGGGCTGCAGGGGCAGCAGGAGGGGCGGCAGGGGCTGCAGGAGGGGTGGCAGGGACGGCAGGGGCTACAGGAGGGGTGGCAGGGGCTGCAGGAGGGGTGGCAGGGGCGGCAGGAGGGGCGGCAGGGGCTACAGGAGGGGTGGCAGGGGCTGCAGGAGGGGCTGTGGGGGCTGTGGCCTCTGGAGATGGTGTGCTAGCACGTGGGGAGTGCGAGGGAGAGTCAAAGTCGTTTGGCGAGGGTGGGTTCACGACGGGGGATGGGGGGTCGTCTTCGTCATAGGGGTAGGCAGGTCCCCGTCTATCGGCCTCATCATCCTCGTCTTCTGACTCATAATCAGGCTCATACAGATCTCCCATGGGCTCTAGAATTGGTTCAATGGTCACATCAGAACCACAGTCGACGAATTCGATGTCACCATCCTCGGTGGTGTCGAGTTGGTCGAGCAGGGACGCTATTTGTTCATCCAACAGGTTCTTGGGGTCAGCCATGGCGGGACTATTCAAAAGCAAGAAAATCCAGAATTAGAAAAAATATTCATAAAAAATATTTCCTGGGGTCAAATGCCTATGAAATTGTTATGGGAAGCTGGGGAATATATATGTCAATCATATAAGCATAATACACCATAAATCTATCCGTCAACATAGCTTGCACAAGCACGAAACCAAACAAATCGAGAACGAAAATGCTTACCTTATAAGGGGAATGGTCGGGTCAATATGACCCAAACGGGCTGGTAGGGCTGCGAGGGGCGGAGCTTCGGGCTTGTAGGTGTGCACACGATGAGCGGCGGGTGTAGACTGCCGTTCCCTCACCCAAACTCGTGGCTACCGGGCCGCGTCACGCCACAACACCAAGAAACAAGCCCGCGCACGATATTTCGGGGTCGTGGTGACCCCGGTTTCCCCTTCTAGGGTTAACCCTAGAAGGGGAAATCCTCCCCGGAGTGGTACACAAAGCTGAAACTGGGGTCTCAATGACCCCCCGCGGGAAAATAAAAGAAACAAATTTTTCTGATGCTTTATTGATGCCCAAAATGGTTTAGTTGTATACATACATCATTATGCTAGCTTATTATCACAGTTTATAGAATATTTCCTGAGTAGTTGCGTGTTGAGGCACTCGTGTTCCAAATTATCCAGGCAAAAAAATGGTGTCCACTAAAAAATCATATAAAAATAAATTACAGACCAAATTATCTGATACTTTGCAGTATGAAGGCCTGATGATGGGATAAGTTCCTACTAGAACCTGGAGGGCGTAGACCCCAGGAACGAGACAATCTGGAAGAAACAAAAGAGAGGTACTTTTTAGTCACACAAAATCACACAATTTTCTATACTTTCACATAAAACCCCAAAAGAGGCCCTGAAACATGGTTTATTGTGCTGAAACTCTGTAATTGTATAGACACATGTATAATAAGTAAATTTGGCTAAACAAAATTTATATTTAGTGACTTTTTAGTAACCTAACTACCCGCCATTCAACATTTTCTACAAAAGGCCCCCTCAAAATGACTGGAAACATGCTTGTTTGGGCTTTAAACATGACCAAATGTGCTGAAATTGCGTTATATTATACTTAGATGTCTAAGAAGTAACCTGGGAACAAAATAGTAATATTTACCTAAGCGGCTTGGCAGTCGACGCACAGGATGTGGGAGTGAGCGGGGCACACAAGCCGCCCACAGGTGATGCAGTTGTTGCTGGTCTTCTTGTCGCTACCCCTGGGACATATGACGCATCTAACTCGTTTCCCAGCACCACGTACATCAACTGGTGAAGGAGGAGGGAGAGTGGTGTAGTGGAAGGCGTCTCTGATCACGTTCTTCACTGACGTATGCTGCCCGGGTAGGGAAAGTCGGTGGGCGGCCCATGGTTCTATCAGTGAAGAGCCCAGCTGCTTCATAAAATCTCGCCTCCCTATCTGCTTCTTCCCTTCCCTCATTAGCCGGCTGTTGTAGATGATATGCGAGTTGATGCAGGCAATGTTGAGCATCCCCAGGAAGATACACATGCAGTGGCCTTGTTCTTCTCCCCGATCTCGATGTTGTGATGGATTGTGGACAGGAGGGCCACTGTCTTGTCGGCTTTTGGCTTGTACGAGATGACCGTGATGTAGTCGTGAAACAGAAAGGCGGTTGTTCCGACATGCCGGATTCTGTGGTTTGCCTTGGGGGCTCCCTTCTTGGGGCCATACATCAGTTGAGGTATATTTGGCTTCTTTCTTAGGGTGCCCACTGTCGTGAGGCCCTTCTCCTTCAGGTCCTTGGCCAACCCAATCGACGTGAACCAGTTGTCTGTGGTCACAGTCCTGTCACTCCTGTAGCAGTCCTCCAACAACTTGATGGTGAGGTAGTGCCCCTGGTTCATTCCTGGCTGGGCAGGTATGGACCCCTTCCCCAGGTAAGGGTAGGCGTTAAACATGTAGTATGTCCGGCAGTCACAGGCGAGGACCAGCTTGAGGCCATACCTGTGAACAAAAAGAAGTTATTAGAAATACATCGAATTCCAAGTAAGGTAAGTAAATAAATCGTCAAAGGTAAGTCATTGGTGAAGGTAGGTCTGGTAAATCATTAGTGAAGGCAGGTCAGGTACGTAATTACTGTAGGTGTGTCACGTAAGTCAATAGTGAAGGTCAGGTAAGTCATCAGGTGGTCAGGTAAGGCTATACATTTGTAAAGGTAAGTCATTGGTGAAGGTAGGTCAGGTAAATCATTAGTGAAGGCAGGTCAGGAACATAATTAGTGTAGGTGTGTCAGGTAAGTCAAGAGTGAAGGTCAGCTAAGTCATCAGGTGGTCAGGTAAGGCTATACATTTGTAAAGGTAAGTCATTGGTGAAGGTAGGTCAGGTAAATCATTAGTGAAGGCAGGTCACATATGTAATTAGTGTAGGTGTGTCAGGCAAGTCAATAGTGAAGGTCAGGTAAGTCATTAGGCGAAGGCAGTCATCAGGTGGTCAGGTAAGGCTGTACATTTGTAAAGGCAAGCCATTAGTGAAGGTCAGGTCAATCAGTAAATAACATACATCACATAAATATAATACTAAAACATCAATAAAATAAGGTAAGTCTTTCATTCACATTCTCTCTCTTTCCCACCATCTCCAAAAGTGTCCTCACCCACACTTTCCCATCCCCATTATCAGTTGTCTCCACTTTCATCCTAAACAAATAAATATTATACTTACTTAGCTGGTTTGTTGGGTATGTAGGTCTTGAACACACATCGCCCACGATAAGCCAGTAGCTGCTCGTCAACAGTGACAGCTTCGCCCGGGGTATAGTTGTGCCTGCAGTGCCTGATTAATTCGTCCCACAACTCTCGGATAGGTGCGAAGCGGTCAGTCAGCCGTCGTTGAACCCGAGTTGTGGCATCATCGAACCGCAGACACCTCATCAGGAGACTGAAGCGGGTCTCCGACATGGCACATCTATACAGGGGACACCCCATATCAGTGCTGAACATCTCCTCGGCCGAGATATGATTGTCCTTCTTGGCCCCGGCCACGATCAGAACCCCCAACAGTGCCTTCAGCTCAAGCAGCCCTATGTCGCTGTAGGTGTTGGTCTTGTTCTTTACCTTATCCCTCACCTTCTTGATGAAGGAGTTTGTGTGAACACAAATGCGGGCTAACATGGTCTCATCCAAAAACAGCAGGAAGATATCGGGCACAGTGTTTGCTAAGAAGGTGTCCGGTGTCGGCCCCTCCACGTATGCCTGTGAGGACCTCTTCCGCTTGGACACTCGTGGTGGTCCTGGCGGTTTCTTGGTCCACACTGTTAGGCCGTCAATGGACAGCACCGTGTCTCCTGGCACAGGAAACATGTATAGAGGGTCAATTGCAGGGGCTGCAGGGGCAGCAGGAGGGGCGGCAGGGGCTGAATGGAGGGGTGGCAGGGACGGCAGGGGCTACAGGAGGGGTGGCAGGGGCTGCAGGAGGAGTGGCAGGGGCGGCAGGAGGGGCGGCAGGGGCTACAGGAGGGGTGGCAGGGGCTGCAGGAGGGGCTGTGGGGGCTGTGGCCTCTGGAGATGGTGTGCTAGCACGTGGGGAGAGCGAGGGAGAGTCAAAGTCGTTTGGCGAGGGTGGGTTCACGACGGGGGATGGGGGGTCGTCTTCGTCATAGGGGTAGGCAGGTCCCCGTCTATCGGCCTCATCATCCTCGTCTTCTGACTCATAATCAGGCTCATACAGATCTCCCATGGGCTCTAGAATTGGTTCAATGGTCACATCAGAACCACAGTCGACGAATTCGATGTCACCATCCTCGGTGGTGTCGAGTTGGTCGAGCAGGGACGCTATTTGTTCATCCAACAGGTTCTTGGGGTCAGCCATGGCGGGACTATTCAAAAGCAAGAAAATCCAGAATTAGAAAAAATATTCATAAAAAATATTTCCTGGGGTCAAATGCCTATGAAATTGTTATGGGAAGCTGGGATCATATAAGCATAATACACCATAAATCTATCCGTCAACATAGCTTGCACAAGCACGAAACCAAACAAATCGAGAACGAAAATGCTTACCTTATAAGGGGAATGGTCGGGTCAATATGACCCAAACGGGCTGGTAGGGCTGCGAGGGGCGGAGCTTCGGGCTTGTAGGTGTGCACACGATGAGCGGCGGGTGTAGACTGCCGTTCCCTCACCCAAACTCGTGGCTACCGGGCCGCGTCACGCCACAACACCAAGAAACAAGCCCGCGCACGATATTTCGGGGTCGTGGTGACCCCGGTTTCCCCTTCTAGGGTTAACCCTAGAAGGGGAAATCCTCCCCGGAGTGGTACACAAAGCTGAAACTGGGGTCTCAATGACCCCCCGCGGGAAAATAAAAGAAACAAATTTTTCTGATGCTTTATTGATGCCCAAAATGGTTTAGTTGTATACATACATCATTATGCTAGCTTATTATCACAGTTTATAGAATATTTCCTGAGTAGTTGCGTGTTGAGGCACTCGTGTTCCAAATTATCCAGGCAAAAAAATGGTGTCCACTAAAAAATCATATAAAAATAAATTACAGACCAAATTATCTGATACTTTGCAGTATGAAGGCCTGATGATGGGATAAGTTCCTCCTAGAACCTGGAGGGCGTAGACCCCAGGAACGAGACAATCTGGAAGAAACAAAAGAGAGGTACTTTTTAGTCACACAAAATCACACAATTTTCTATACTTTCACATAAAACCCCAAAAGAGGCCCTGAAACATGGTTTATTGTGCTGAAACTCTGTAATTGTATAGACACATGTATAATAAGTAAATTTGGCTAAACAAAATTTATATTTAGTGACTTTTTAGTAACCTAACTCCCCGCCATTCAACATTTTCTACAAAAGGCCCCCTCAAAATGACTGGAAACATGCTTGTTTGGGCTTTAAACATGACCAAATGTGCTGAAATTGCGTTATATTATACTTAGATGTCTAAGAAGTAACTTGGGAACAAAATAGTAATATTTACCTAAGCGGCTTGGCAGTCGACGCACAGGATGTGGGAGTGAGCGGGGCACACAAGCCGCCCACAGGTGATGCAGTTGTTGCTGGTCTTCTTGTCGCTACCCCTGGGACATATGACGCATCTAACTCGTTTCCCAGCACCACGTACATCAACTGGTGAAGGAGGAGGGAGAGTGGTGTAGTGGAAGGCGTCTCTGATCACGTTCTTCACTGACGTATGCTGCCCGGGTAGGGAAAGTCGGTGGGCGGCCCATGGTTCTATCAGTGAAGAGCCCAGCTGCTTCATAAAATCTCGCCTCCCTATCTGCTTCTTCCCTTCCCTCATTAGCCGGCTGTTGTAGATGATATCGAGTTGATGCAGGCAATGTTGAGCATCCCCAGGAAGATACACATGCAGTGGCCTTGTTCTTCTCCCCGATCTCGATGTTGTGATGGATTGTGGACAGGAGGGCCACTGTCTTGTCGGCTTTTGGCTTGTACGAGATGACCGTGATGTAGTCGTGAAACAGAAAGGCGGTTGTTCCGACATGCCGGATTCTGTGGTTTGCCTTGGGGGCTCCCTTCTTGGGGCCATACATCAGTTGAGGTATATTTGGCTTCTTTCTTAGGGTGCCCACTGTCGTGAGGCCCTTCTCCTTCAGGTCCTTGGCCAACCCAATCGACGTGAACCAGTTGTCTGTGGTCACAGTCCTGTCACTCCTGTAGCAGTCCTCCAACAACTTGATGGTGAGGTAGTGCCCCTGGTTCATTCCTGGCTGGGCAGGTATGGACCCCTTCCCCAGGTAAGGGTAGGCGTTAAACATGTAGTATGTCCGGCAGTCACAGGCGAGGACCAGCTTGAGGCCATACCTGTGAACAAAAAGAAGTTATTAGAAATACATCGAATTCCAAGTAAGGTAAGTAAATAAATCGTCAAAGGTAAGTCATTGGTGAAGGTAGGTCTGGTAAATCATTAGTGAAGGCAGGTCAGGTACGTAATTACTGTAGGTGTGTCACGTAAGTCAATAGTGAAGGTCAGGTAAGTCATCAGGTGGTCAGGTAAGGCTATACATTTGTAAAGGTAAGTCATTGGTGAAGGTAGGTCAGGTAAATCATTAGTGAAGGCAGGTCAGGAACATAATTAGTGTAGGTGTGTCAGGTAAGTCAAGAGTGAAGGTCAGCTAAGTCATCAGGTGGTCAGGTAAGGCTATACATTTGTAAAGGTAAGTCATTGGTGAAGGTAGGTCAGGTAAATCATTAGTGAAGGCAGGTCACATACGTAATTAGTGTAGGTGTGTCAGGCAAGTCAATAGTGAAGGTCAGGTAAGTCATTAGGCGAAGGCAGTCATCAGGTGGTCAGGTAAGGCTGTACATTTGTAAAGGCAAGCCATTAGTGAAGGTCAGGTCAATCAGTAAATAACATACATCACATAAATATAATACTAAAACATCAATAAAATAAGGTCTATCCTATAATAATATAAGGTAAGTCTTTCATTCACTTTCTCTCTCTTTCCCACCATCTCCAAAAGTGTCCTCACCCACACTTTCCCATCCCCATTATCAGTTGTCTCCACTTTCATCCTAAACAAATAAATATTATACTTACTTAGCTGGTTTGTTGGGTATGTAGGTCTTGAACACACATCGCCCACGATAAGCCAGTAGCTGCTCGTCAACAGTGACAGCTTCGCCCGGGGTATAGTTGTGCCTGCAGTGCCTGATTAATTCGTCCCACAACTCTCGGATAGGTGCGAAGCGGTCAGTCAGCCGTCGTTGAACCCGAGTTGTGGCATCATCGAACCGCAGACACCTCATCAGGAGACTGAAGCGGGTCTCCGACATGGCACATCTATACAGGGGACACCCCATATCAGTGCTGAACATCTCCTCGGCCGAGATATGATTGTCCTTCTTGGCCCCGGCCACGATCAGAACCCCCAACATTGCCTTCAGCTGAAGCAGCCCTATGTCGCTGTAGGTGTTGGTCTTGTTCTTTACCTTATCCCTCACCTTCTTGATGAAGGAGTTTGTGTGAACACAAATGCGGGCTAACATGGTCTCATCCAAAAACAGCAGGAAGATATCGGGCACAGTGTTTGCTAAGAAGGTGTCCGGTGTCGGCCCCTCCACGTATGCCTGTGAGGACCTCTTCCGCTTGGACACTCGTGGTGGTCCTGGCGGTTTCTTGGTCCACACTGTTAGGCCGTCAATGGACAGCACCGTGTCTCCTGGCACAGGAAACATGTATAGAGGGTCAATTGCAGGGGCTGCAGGGGCAGCAGCAGGGGCGGCAGGGGCTGCAGGGGCTGCAGGAGGGGTGGCAGGGACGGCAGGGGCTACAGGAGGGGTGGCAGGGGCTGCAGGAGGGGTGGCAGGGGCGGCAGGAGGGGCGGCAGGGGCTACAGGAGGGGTGGCAGGGGCTGCAGGAGGGGCTGTGGGGGCTGTGGCCTCTGGAGATGGTGTGCTAGCACGTGGGGAGTGCGAGGGAGAGTCAAAGTCGTTTGGCGAGGGTGGGTTCACGACGGGGGATGGGGGGTCGTCTTCGTCATAGGGGTAGGCAGGTCCCCGTCTATCGGCCTCATCATCCTCGTCTTCTGACTCATAATCAGGCTCATACAGATCTCCCATGGGCTCTAGAATTGGTTCAATGGTCACATCAGAACCACAGTCGACGAATTCGATGTCACCATCCTCGGTGGTGTCGAGTTGGTCGAGCAGGGACGCTATTTGTTCATCCAACAGGTTCTTGGGGTCAGCCATGGCGGGACTATTCAAAAGCAAGAAAATCCAGAATTAGAAAAAATATTCATAAAAAATATTTCCTGGGGTCAAATGCCTATGAAATTGTTATGGGAAGCTGGGGAATATATATGTCAATCATATAAGCATAATACACCATAAATCTATCCGTCAACATAGCTTGCACAAGCACGAAACCAAACAAATCGAGAACGAAAATGCTTACCTTATAAGGGGAATGGTCGGGTCAATATGACCCAAACGGGCTGGTAGGGCTGCGAGGGGCGGAGCTTCGGGCTTGTAGGTGTGCACACGATGAGCGGCGGGTGTAGACTGCCGTTCCCTCACCCAAACTCGTGGCTACCGGGCCGCGTCACGCCACAACACCAAGAAACAAGCCCGCGCACGATATTTCGGGGTCGTGGTGACCCCGGTTTCCCCTTCTAGGGTTAACCCTAGAAGGGGAAATCCTCCCCGGAGTGGTACACAAAGCTGAAACTGGGGTCTCAATGACCCCCCGCGGGAAAATAAAAGAAACAAATTTTTCTGATGCTTTATTGATGCCCAAAATGGTTTAGTTGTATACATACATCATTATGCTAGCTTATTATCACAGTTTATAGAATATTTCCTGAGTAGTTGCGTGTTGAGGCACTCGTGTTCCAAATTATCCAGGCAAAAAAATGGTGTCCACTAAAAAATCATATAAAAATAAATTACAGACCAAATTATCTGATACTTTGCAGTATGAAGGCCTGATGATGGGATAAGCTCCTACTAGAACCTGGAGGGCGTAGACCCCAGGAACGAGACAACCTGGAAGAAACAAAAGAGAGGTACTTTTTAGTCACACAAAATCACACAATTTTCTATACTTTCACATAAAACCCCAAAAGAGGCCCTGAAACATGGTTTATTGTGCTGAAACTCTGTAATTGTATAGATACATGTATAATAAGTAAATTTGGCTAAACTAAATTTATATTTAGTGACTTTTTAGTAACCTAACTCCCCGCCATTCAACATTTTCTACAAAAGGCCCCCTCAAAATGACTGGAAACATGCTTGTTTGGGCTTTAAACATGACCAAATGTGCTGAAATTGCGTTATATTATACTTAGATGTCTAAGAAGTAACCTGGGAACAAAATAGTAATATTTACCTAAGCGGCTTGGCAGTCGACGCACAGGATGTGGGAGTGAGCGGGGCACACAAGCCGCCCACAGGTGATGCAGTTGTTGCTGGTCTTCTTGTCGCTACCCCTGGGACATATGACGCATCTAACTCGTTTCCCAGCACCACGTACATCAACTGGTGAAGGAGGAGGGAGAGTGGTGTAGTGGAAGGCGTCTCTGATCACGTTCTTCACTGACGTATGCTGCCCGGGTAGGGAAAGTCGGTGGGCGGCCCATGGTTCTATCAGTGAAGAGCCCAGCTGCTTCATAAAATCTCGCCTCCCTATCTGCTTCTTCCCTTCCCTCATTAGCCGGCTGTTGTAGATGATATGCGAGTTGATGCAGGCAATGTTGAGCATCCCCAGGAAGATACACATGCAGTGGCCTTGTTCTTCTCCCCGATCTCGATGTTGTGATGGATTGTGGACAGGAGGGCCACTGTCTTGTCGGCTTTTGGCTTGTACGAGATGACCGTGATGTAGTCGTGAAACAGAAAGGCGGTTGTTCCGACATGCCGGATTCTGTGGTTTGCCTTGGGTGCTCCCTTCTTGGGGCCATACATCAGTTGAGGTATATTTGGCTTCTTTCTTAGGGTGCCCACTGTCGTGAGGCCCTTCTCCTTCAGGTCCTTGGCCAACCCAATCGACGTGAACCAGTTGTCTGTGGTCACAGTCCTGTCACTCCTGTAGCAGTCCTCCAACAACTTGATGGTGAGGTAGTGCCCCTGGTTCATTCCTGGCTGGGCAGGTATGGACCCCTTCCCCAGGTAAGGGTAGGCGTTAAACATGTAGTATGTCCGGCAGTCACAGGCGAGGACCAGCTTGAGGCCATACCTGTGAACAAAAAGAAGTTATTAGAAATACATCGAATTCCCAGTAAGGTAAGTAAATAAATCGTCAAAGGTAAGTCATTGGTGAAGGTAGGTCAGGTAAATCATTAGTGAAGGCAGGTCAGGTACGTAATTACTGTAGGTGTGTCACGTAAGTCAATAGTGAAGGTCAGGTAAGTCATCAGGTGGTCAGGTAAGGCTATACATTTGTAAAGGTAAGTCATTGGTGAAGGTAGGTCAGATAAATCATTAGTGAAGGCAGGTCAGGTACGTAATTAGTGTAGGTGTGTCAGGTAAGTCAAGAGTGAAGGTCAGGTAAGTCATCAGGTGGTCAGGTAAGGCTATACATTTGTAAAGGTAAGTCATTGGTGAAGGTAGGTCAGGTAAATCATTAGTGAAGGCAGGTCAGGTACATAATTAGTGTAGGTGTGTCAGGTAAGTCAATAGTGAAGGTCAGGTAAGTCATTAGGCGAAGGCAGTCATCAGATGGTCAGGTAAGGCTATACATTTGTAAAGGTAAGTCATTAGTGAAGGTCAGGTCAATCAGTAAATAACATACATCACATAAATATAATACTAAAACATCAATAAAATAAGGTCTATCCTATAATATTATAAGGTAAGTCTTTCATTCACTTTCTCTCTCTTTCCCACCATCTCCAAAAGTGTCCTCACCCACACTTTCCCTTCCCCATTATCAGTTGTCTCCACTTTCATCCTAAACAAATAAATATTATACTTACTTAGCTGGTTTCTTGGGTATGTAGGTCTTGAACACACATCGCCCACGATAAGCCAGTAGCTGCTCGTCAACAGTGACAGCCTCACCCGGGGTATAGTTGTGCCTGCAGTGCCTGATTAATTCGTCCCACAACTCCCGGATAGGTGCGAAGCGGTCAGTCAGCAGTCGTTGAACCCGAGTTGTGGCGTCATCGAACCGCAGACACCTCATCAGGAGACTGAAGCGGGTCTCCGACATGGCACATCTATACAGGGGACACCCCATATCAGTGCTGAACATCTCCTCGGCCGAGATATGATTGTCCTTCTTGGCCCCGGCCACGATCAGAACCCCCAACAGTGCCTTCAGCTCAAGCAGCCCTATGTCGCTGTAAGTGTTGGTCTTGTTCTTTACCTTATCCCTCACCTTCTTGATGAAGGAGTTGGTGTGAACACAAATGCGGGCTAACATGGTCTCGTCCAAAAACAGCAGGAATATATCGGGCACAGTGTTTGCTAAGAAGGTGTCCGGTGTCGGCCCCTCCACGTATGCCTGCGAGGACCTCTTCCGCTTGGACACTCGTGGTGGTCCTGGCGGTTTCTTGGTCCACACTGTTAGGCCGTCAATGGACAGCACCGTGTCTCCTGGCACAGGAAACATGTATAGAGGGTCAATTGCAGAGGCTGCAGGGGCGGCAGGGGCTGCAGGAGGGGTGGCAGGGGCGGCAGGGGCTACAGGAGGGGTGGCAGGGGCTGCAGGAGGGGTGGTAGGGGGCGGCAGGAGGGGTGGCAGGGGCTACAGGAGGGGTGGCAGGGGCTGCAGGAGGGGCTGTGAGGGCTGTGGGCTCTGGAGATGGTGTGCTAGCACGTGGGGAGTGCGAGGGAGAGTCATAGTCGTTTGGCGAGGGTGGGTTCACGACGGGGGATGGGGGGTCGTCTTCGTCATAGGGGTAGGCAGGTCCCCGTCTATCGGCCTCATCATCCTCGTCTTCTGACTCATAATCAGGCTCATACAGATCTCCCGTGGGCTCTAGAATGGGTTCAATGGTCACATCAGAACCACAGTCGACGAATTCGATGTCGCCATCCTCGGTGGTGTCGAGTTGGTCGAGCAGGGACGCTATTTGTTCATCCGACAGGTTCTTGGGGTCAGCCATGGCGGGACTATTCAAAAGCAAGAAAATCCAGAATTAGGAAAAATATTCATAAAAAAATAGTTCCTGGGGTCAAATGCCTATGAAATTGTTATGGGAAGCTGGGGAATTTATATGTCAATCATATAAGCATAATACACCATAAATCTATCCGTCAACATAGCTTGCACAAGCACGAAACCAAACAAATCGAGAACGAAAATGCTTACCTTATAAGGGGAATGGTCGGGTCAATATGACCCAAACGGGCTGGTAGGGCTGCGAGGGGCGGAGCTTCGGGCTTGTAGGTGTGCACGCGATGAGCGGTGGGTGTAGACTGCCGTTCCCTCACCCAAACTCGTGGCTAGCGGGCCGCGTCACGCCAGAACACCAAGAAACAAGCCCACGCACGAAATGTTGGGGTCGTGGTGATCCCGGGTTCCCCTTCTAGGGTATTACATTGTTGAGTACATCAACTAAATTGGTGCCAAAAGTTCATGTTGGAACTGTGATTACGGATGTGACATTCTTAAGTGCCGAATTTGGTGCGAAACACATTTAAGAATGACGTAAAGGGTGTGCTATATTAACATCTAAATCACATTTTCTATTATGTCTTAAATATTAACACCTGGATGCGGGTAAACGTTTTAAAACAGTAGGCTGAATGGGGCCAAATGGATACAAGCCAAAGAGAGAGGGAGATAAAGAGAGAAAAAAACAAGCGAGGTGGGCTTCCTTAACCCGTGGAGCCCCGGCTAGTTTTGTAATGTTTGCGCACCAGAACCCGGCCGGTTTTCAAATAATGGTTTTATTCCAGAAACAATAGCGAATGGGTTAGGAATGAAGGAAAAACCACGAAAAAACCGCTCAAAAAGCTTAAAAAATGATCCTACAGAGCCCCCAAAAATGGATTTAACAAGAGTAAAAAATTGAAGGCAATTATTCCCAAAAAACAGGTTATTGCACGCTCGCGCGCACGCACGTGGACTTTGAGAGTTTTCAACCATCGGCACGGTTGCGTGGGATACGTACAGAGTTCCCATACAAATCTGAGCCCTCTTGAGTGGCTACACCTGAGGTTACGGTCGGCGCAATTAGGGTGACGCGTCAGGCGCGTCTCTGGGGCTGTGCGTTACATACATCGCCGACGCGTCAGACGTGTCGCTGGGTCTGTACGGGTTAAACTTCACTTATGAAGGATCAATAGTTCTTAAGTGATAAATATGGTGCAAAAATAATTTAAGAACGACCTAAAGGGGGTTCTATGTACAACACATTTAAAGCTTTTCTCAAGTTCATCAATGAAACTTGGTGGATAAATGAATTTATTCATGGATGAATTCTTGAATGAATTTGTGTGGTAACAGGACCATAACAATCTTATGCTAGAGGGCATGCTCTACTGAAAACAAACTTTCGCAATGCAATAATAAATAATATACACGATCCACATCTACGTTTGACATCCATATCTATATCTTGTTATATTGATAATATCACTATAAGGGTATTTTAAAATCCACAAGAGAAACCGTTAAAACTGCTGATAAGTCATACATATAGATACAAGTTCTATTATAGTGTGCCTTATGTCTACAATATGAATTCACTAGTATTAGTGGGTCTTCCAAATTACATATTAAAGAAAGTACAATCTGTTCTGAACAGAGCTGCAAGACTCATTTTCGGAATTCAACCAGGAACCCCTACCACTTCTTATCACATCGAACTGCACTGGTTACCAATAAAAGTTAGAATAGAATTTAAGTGGTGTCAGGTAACTTTCAATGTCCTGAAATTTGGTGAGCACGGGTATCTTGCAGAGCTGCTCAGGCGTCCACCGGTACGCCATGGTGTAGTCGTGCGCCATGATGATGACCCCCTGCGTCTTGAGGAGCGGTGGGCTCTCCGGCAGTCATCTTTCTTTGAGAGATCATTCTCTTACATGGCTCCAAGGTTATATAACAGACTACCACTGACCATGAGACAACTAAGTTCTGTTGAATGCTTCAAGAGACAACTTAAGAATTTTCTCTTTGAAAGAAGTTATGATCTCGAGAGGGGTGTCATCATGGAGGGATATAGGGTGTAGGCTATTTGCCATTTGGCTAGGTGATGCGTATAGGTTTTGTGTTGCATTAATTTGAGCGATTTGTGTTTGTTTTTTTTGTTTTTTTGTTTTCGAGCGCCAGTGAATTCTGCGGAAAAATTGGCGCTTGTGAGATATAAGTAACATGCTTATTATTATTATTATTAAGTAAATGTATACCAGTACCAGTAATTATAATTATATGACTTCCGCCTGAATAACAATATCTGTTGCACGATTCCAGTCATCCTCATCCGAACTGTCATCTTCATCTGATGTTGCAATTTCCAGGTTATCCTCCTTTGGTCCGGATTTCTTCACAAACTTCTATTCATGGTGCCAAATTAATTTAAGAATGACGTAGAGGGTGTGCAATATTGACATTTAAATCACATTTTGAATATATTAATGAAAGTTTGTGAATATGTTCTTTAGACTTTACTGATGAAAGATCAATAGTTCTTAAGTGAAGAATTTGGTAGAAACCCCATTTAAGAACGAACTAAAAGGGACATAAGAGAGTGAAGTAGAAGGGCAGAGTGTCAGAAGCAAACTGAGAGTGAACTGGATGAGATCGAGTTGAGAGGTAAATGAGTGAGAGAAGGAGTATTGGATAACAGGCGATTGGAGGCGATTCATGCATGGTCACCCCCTCGTGGATCAAGGCATCTGGTAATATAGTCCAGTTCATAATGTAAGGATTGAAACTTTCGTTCAGAATTTTTGGAGATTAGGAAAACTATACATTTTTGAAAACTTTTGGACATACTGAACCTAAAAACCAATGTTGCCATTTTTTTCAAAATCTCTAAGGCGTCCATATTGGAATTTCAAAATGGCGACTACTGATAACCTTTTTGTAATAGTATCTCCAATTCTAAGCCACCTAGTCTTCCGATTTTAGTGGCTAATCAGATATTATAATAATATATATTATTATAATAATAATAATAATAATAATAATAATAATAATAATGTTTATTTCGTCTTGCAGCTCAAAGGCTGAGTTACATGTACAAATCCCATGAAATGACATTCATCAGTAGCTATAATTTTATTATTATGTCAGAATAGCCATTAGTGTGTGCTAAATATTTATTTTTTTGTTCTTTTCAGGTTCCAGCATGGCCGCAGCGACGTTACCACAACTTGGTCGTCAGACACAAGAGACGATCGACTAACGTTTTTCTCACCTGACACAGATGTCTTGGCCCTGGTCATTGCCAACTATGATTTGTTACCAAGGCACACCTCAATCTCAATGGCATCTGGCATTCTACAGATCCAGCCATTCTGGGATGTTCTAGGTCCAGCAAAGGCGAAGGCTTTAACTGCATTCCATGCTTTCTCTGGTGCTGACAATACCGGAAGGTTTGCTAGATTAGGCAAGGCTCAAGATTTTCATTGAAGCTCAAGATAACATCATCGAGGCTCTGAAAAAGCTCTATGATGATACTGAGGTGACTGAAGAGCTTCTAACACACTTGGAAAGTTTTGTGTGTGCTGCCTACTGTCCAAAGGGAATCCAAATCAGAAGCATTCCAGAGTTGCGATGGCACCTGTTCTGTAAATACATGCCAGAGAGTGACAAGTTACTGCCTACAGTCGGTGCCCTCAAGCAGCACATCTTGAGGGTACATGTGCAAGCTCGAGTTTGGGACCAGGCAAGCACTCCTCAGCAAGTTCCCCTGGATCCAATGCAGAACGGCTACTACAAGGGAGATGATGGCAAGCTGAAGCCAACCACCACTGATGATCCTCCAGCACCCAAAGCCATCACAGAGATGGTGAGATGCCAGTGCAAGGGAGACTGTTCCTCGCAAAGATGTTCCTGCAGGTCAAAGAACTTGCAGTGCACTGACCTTTGCCTGTGCACCACACAGTGTGAAAACGACGGGGACTCGGTTTATGAAAACCTTGATTCAGATGATACTGATAGCGAGAGTGAGGACTAATATCATGGTTATGACTTATTTAATTATGAAAGTGGCAGTTGCAAAGTGTGCGCAAAGTAATATGCTATATATAGTATGTTTGACGGGTGTTCAATATCTTAATTATATGTAGATCTAGGGAAGAAATATCATATTTGCGTGCTGAGAGTGATGCCTGATTTTATGGTGAAATAGGCAAAAGCAAACTGTGGATGCAGTAAATGTTATATGTATTATGTTTGACAGGTGTTTCCATATCCTTATTATAAGTTGATCTAGAGAAGAAATATAATATTTTAATTTTATATTTACAGTTATCATTAAAAATTGTATTTTTCTTTAAAAATCTTTGTTCATGTTAACTTAAGTGAATGTAGTTAATTTCTCTGGATTTCTCATCCCTTAAAATGTATGTTTAGCCACTAAAAGCAATACACTACGCGGCTTAGATGCAGAGATATTGGTAAATTTAGTTTTCAAACAGTCGCCATTTTGAAATTCCAATATGGCCGCCTTAGAGATTTTGAAAAAAATGGCAACATTGGTTTTTGTATTCAGTACATCCTAACGTTTCCAAAAATGTATAGTTTAGTAAATCTCCAAAAAAATTGAACGAAAATACCTAAGAAACTGGACTAATAGATTAGATAGACTAAAATCTTAAATTCAAATACCATATTTGAATTTTTAGTTATAATTATAATTTACTAATGCCTTAACAAAATTGATGGCCGAAGTGAATTAGGGATTGTGTATTGAGTAGCATGACTGACAGGGGGCCGTGGAAGAGGGTGGCCGAGGTGACGGAGCTATGGACGAGGGTGGCCAAGGTTACGGGGCAGCAGAGGAGGGTGGCCAAAGTGACAGGGGGCCGCAGAGGAGAGTGGCCGAGATAACGGAGGGCCACGAAGGAGTGTGGCGGAAGCGCTATGGGGCCAAAGTGTCTTGAAACCTTTTATCCTCCTGCCCCCATGTGTGGTTTATTTACGATAACTTCCAAGCAATTTATTCAGTCTCGGAAGAAAATTTACTTGGAATCTAAAAAGATATTTCCTAGAAGTGTGCTGAAGAATATGATCACGAGTATGATCTGGTGACCTATGACCTTAACCCGGCAAGTCCAGATCTCCTTATAAGAGTTTTAGCGCTGCACTGCGGAACTCCTTATATAATCCAAGGCCTAAAAAAAAACCCATTTAACTCAGCCCAGAATATATAAATATATATATATATATATATTTTGTTTTTGTATTGCCCCTTGGCCATGCCAAATATCACTCCTCCACATCCCCTCCTTTCCCCCCCCCCCTCCTTCAATTATCACCCATTCTCCCTGTTATTCCCTTATTCTTAGGTATCTTTTTGTGCTAACATTAGCGAGTTGCTAGGAGGGCGTGGTCGTCTGTGTTACCAAAGCACAAAGGGAGTACAAAGGAAATCAAGCAACAACATATCTAGTGACCCTTCTAGGCTTGTCCTCCAAAACACTGAGGATCAAGTGTCCAAATAGTGGTTTAGAGTGGGTAAGGGAATATTGGAAAAGGAATTACTGCCCTGGAACTAATGTCCGTGGCAGGATTAGGAAGTTAGTAGGGGACAGATGGGCTAGTAACTGAGGGGGGGATAAAATAAAGTTATTCATTTACAAACGCAGTCAGTCGCGGGTTTGATGCGAGAT
>CM064547.1:18888636-18936136 GCA_032716605.1 Paralithodes platypus | reverse complement strand
ACTTACTGCTGTATGAGGCCAACCCGGTAAATGCAATCTTTGATCCGTGGCAGTGGGTAGGTATCGTTCTTTGTGACAGCATTGACTTGCCTATAGTCCCTACAAAACCCATGGCTCCCGTCTGGCTTCGGCACAAGTATGACCGGACTACTCCACTGGCTGAAGGCCCTTGTGATCAGCTGGTTTGAAAAAATTAAGTCAAGCTCGACCTGCAGCATACTCCTGCGTTGTGGCGAGACACGGTAGGGGGATAGTTTAATGGGAGTTGCATCCCCTACGTCGATGTCGTGCACGGCCAAAGAAGTGAGCCCTGGAGTATCACGGAACACATTGGGAGACTGAGATAAAACAGAGATTAGTTGGTTCGCTTGATCAGAGGGAAGACGACATAGTTTAGATGGTAATTCCCTCAAAGCCACTGAATTATACTGAAAGTTGGATAGGCTACATGACAAGTCAAAGTCTGCATGGATACCTTCAGGCTCTGGAACAGTCTGTTGCGGGTCAGTAAGAGAACTGAAGACTTTGTCCGCACCAGGCTGCTCACAGGTCCTGACATTCACTGCCACAGTGGGAGAATCTGGAGGAGAGGAATCAGGGGACCTATGGTAGGGCTTCAACATATTTATATGGAATACTTGCGTGGGCTTTCTCCTGTCTGGGGTAGTTACTAGATAATCGGTAATGCTCACCCTCCGAATGATCTTATATGGGCCCCTGAACTTGGCAGATAATGGTTGGCCAAAAAGGGGGAGCAGGACCAAAACCTCATCACCGGGCTTAAACTCCCTCTCACGGGCTTTTCTGTCATACATTTCTTCATGGAGCTTTTAGCCACTGTCAAGTTTTGAGCGGCAAACTCACATGAGGATCTCAGCCGGGTTTTGAAATCTGAAACATACTTGAGGAGGTTTTGGTTCCCCTCCTGGCCAACTAGGCTATCCTGCAATAGTTGCAAAGGACCTCTTACCTGGTGACCGAAAACTAGCTCATTAGGGGAAAAACCCAGGGATTCAGTTGGAACCTCACGAGTAGCAAATAAAAGAAAAGGTACCCCCTTATCCCACTCAACTCCGGTCTCTGTACAATACTTACGTAACATTCCCTTTAATGTCTGATGATATCGTTCGAGAACCCCTTGACTCTCTGGGTGGTAGGTGCTAGACTTTACATGCTCGATACCCAACTCCTTCAGGGACTGCTGAAAAATGTTAGAGGTAAAATTAGTTCCTTGATCACTTTGCACCTCATGGGGGAAACCCATTCTGGTGAAGAATTTGAGCAGTTCCTTGATTACAGTTGGAGCAGAGGTAGTCCTTAAGGGTATAGCCTCTGGGTAGCGAGTTGCCATGTCCATGATAGTTAATAAATAAATGTTACCTTGGGAAGTCTTAGGCAATGGGCCTACAATGTCCACTACCACCCGAGTAAAAGGATTCTCGAAAACGGGCAAGGGCACCAGAGGATGTACAGGCACCTTCTGATTGGGTTTTCCTGTCATCTGGCAAGTGTGACACACTCTACAACACTCCACTACATCTGCACGCATTCCTGGCCAGTAAAAGTGGGATCTGATTCTGGCTAGAGTTTTTCTCACACCTAAGTGTCCTGCCAATGGTATACAATGTGCCATTTCCATGATATCTTTACGACAAGGTTTGGGGACTACTACTTGATGGACGTCCCAAGCCCCGTCATCGATTGGTCTGTGTGGCGGTCTCCATCTTCGCCACAATACTCCTCCTTTGAGGTAGAAACATTCACCACCCTCCTTCTCACATTCCTCTTCACTCACGGACCTGGCAGCTAACTCCTTGCATTCACTATCATCTCTCTGTAGCTCTACCAGGCCACTAGGACAATTTGGAGGGGTTTCATGGTCATCGTTAGGGTCAAGATGAGCCATAAAGGTGTCAGATAAATCCACCTCAGTCACATCATCAGGCACAGTTGGAGCATCATTCACACTCTCATCATCCCTTTCATCAACTCTTACATTCGGTACATTTCTGTCTGAGGGAACTGCTACTTGAGACATTGAACGTGTGACAGCACACACAGGGAAAACAGTTGGCAACTCCTTGTCGAGCTCACCGGTTAGTGGCTCGTTAACAGGGGAAAGTGACAAAATGGGGTCTGGTCGGACCTTCTCACCTGCTACATCATTCCCCAAAAGGAGAATTACCCCAGGCACAGGGATATCTTGGGACCTACACAAAGCTATGGTGGCCTCACCCTGTAGTAACTCACATTCAATTTCGCCTTTTACCAAGTATGCATAAAACTGGCCTCCAACACCTCTCATTACAACTGGTTCGCCAGGTGGGCACTCAGTGTAAGGATTCACCATGAGGGTGCTAGTAGAACCTGTGTCTCTCAGAATTTTTACCTCATGCATGCAACCATTTAATCTCACGTTGCCAGATGAAATAAAGGGACGGTAACTGTCCTGCACTGATGGTGAAATTATTATTGGTTTAACCCTTGTGGGTTGCACCACACATGCTACTACACCCCTGTCTAGATGATTTACGTTAGCTGCTAGGTACTCCTTCTGTCGAGAGTCCTGCATTAAAGGAACTTTTGGTGCTAGGTACTCCTTCTGTCGGGAGTCCTGCATTAAAGGAACATTCGGTGCTAGGTACTCCTTCTGTCGGGAGCCCTGCATTAAAGGCACACATGGAATTTGAGATACGGCGGCAACTGTCTGCCCCGATCTCTCGGTTTTTTCCTTGGCCCAGCACTGATAAGCTAGGTGGCCTCTCATGCCACAAAAGTACATACTTTAGGGGATACGGGAAAGTTCCCTCTTTGAGCATTACTATTAGTTTGGGGCCCACCTCTGTTACCATTGCCCTGAGTCGCATTTTTAGTTGGGGGAACATTTCTATTTTGGCTAACTGGGGAAGACGTTATAGGCTTGTGACTTGGTCGGTCAGATTTGTGATTGGGATACTTAAAATTAGAACTAGAATTATCGTAGGGCTTCTTTCCACGAAATTTGTTGTTGAGCACGTATGTGTCAGCCATGTCAGCGGCGTCGGCAAGACAATCTACCTTTTTCCCCTTTAAATGATAGGATACAGAAGAATCAATTTTCCAGAGGAAATTTTCTAACAGGACCAACTCCTTCAGATCGTTGTAGCTTGTGACTTTCTTACTCTTGACCCAATGATTGAAAGTTTTAGTCATGGTCCTGGCAAATACCTTATGGGTTTCTTCTACTTTCTTCTGGTTTTTACGGAAAGATTGCCTGTAAGCCTCAGGCTGCAATTGATAGGTTTTTAAGATAGCTTCTTTGAGATTGTCATAATCCTGCCTAATTTCTGCTACTTCTGACAAATACGTGGCTCGAGCCTGCCCTGTCAAAACGGTTTGTAACATAAAAGGCCATTGATCTCTTGTCCACTTCATACCTCCAGCAACTTCCTCAAACAAAACAAAGAAATCCTGCACATTATCCTCAGTGAAAGGTGGAATGACACTAGTCATAGTTAATCCCAGAGGGGAGCAATTACGGGAGCATTCGTATTGACATTTAGTTGAGCCGTACGATATTGATATTCATAATGTTCGGTTTTTATTCTGGCTTCTTCGATATTTGCTCTGGCTTTTATGCTGGCTTCTTCGGTATTTGCTCTGGCTTGTTCGGCATTTATTCTGGCTAGTTCTAAGTCGGTGTTTGCTTTTATTCTGGCTAGTTCTAATATTTGATCACCGGTCAAACCAGGTGGCAATTGTTCATCAAGTTGGCTAGGTTTACTAGAGATCCCACCAACTGCTCCGTCACCTTCCTTGCCTTCTACAGGGAACAGGTGGGTTTTTATGGTCTGAGCCACCTCTACTTTAGACAGTTAATTGGAGATATGAGGCAAGCACTTTCAGTTCGGATTTTGACAGACAGTCAATATCAGGGGATGTGGGTTCTGATTCTATGAAAACTCGAGCATCTTCGTTATTAATTAGTTGAGGCATGATTAATATTTGATTGTTAAGTAGTGAAACGTTAATGAAACTGAGTGAAACTGTATGAAACGAATCCTGGCAAGGTCGCCACTCTTCTGTTACGTATCTTGATCCTCAAGTGGTTAACTTGATGAATCTAGATAGCACAGAGATATATATTAAGGTATCAGTCAGCTGAAGGCAAAACAAAAGTAAAATCTAATAAAATAATTTCCTGTTGTTGCTTCCTTTCCTTTTGGATCTTAGGACTTAGTATCCTTTATTGACTGATACTCTTTAATTATGAAAAATACTGAAACTAATTAAAGTCATGTAGTATTTATAAAGAATTATTTTTAACCGAAGCTTAGTAGGCTATGGTTATGAACCGAATAAGTTATAGCTAAAGAAGGACTATTAATTTTATAAAAAGTCTTGAAAGTTAAATATTAAAGTAAGAATATTTCTGTCTCTTACCCTTTTTGAAATGAATAGATAGTTTTCTTCTATGTCCTTTTATTTATATTTAATGTAATTATTCTTGGTTCTTGTCTTACGTTAATAGTATTATATTATTATTATCATCAGGAGTAATATCAAAGTCACACAAAAAGTTAGATATATATTTAATAATTAGTTAAATGTATTTCTTAACCACGTAACATTGAGGTTTGATTATGAGTAAATAAAGTTACAGGATCGTTTCATAGATTCGATTCAGGTCTCACTCAAATAATATGAAAAGCAAAATATAATATTTTGAAGCAAAAGAATTTTCTTCAGCTTAGGAAATCACTAGAAGTAATATTAACACAGCCATGTTAGTCTAAGGCGATATTACTAATACGAGACAATAGCATCACCGTACTAAGCACCATTAAGCAATGTAAGCTTAATTCAAAGAAAATGAAAGAACTCGTAAGTATTAATATAAAACAATAGTATTACTTTCATCATAACCCCATTACTTAATGAGTTGCTTTAGTCCACAAGTTAGTCAACTAAAATAGTTAAGTACATAATAATAGCGTTAACGTTAATTCCCAATTAAATAGTTAAACACATAATAGTAGTGTTCACGTTAATTCCCAATTAAATAGTTAAACACATAATAGTAGTGTTCACGTTAATTCCCAATCAAATAGTTAAACACATAATAGTAGTGTTCACGTTAATTCCCAATCAAATAGTTAAACACATAATAGTAGTGTTCACGTTAATTCCCAATCACATAGTTAAACACATAATAGTAGTGTTCACGTTAATTCCCAATCAAATAGTTAAACACATAATAGTAGTGTTCACGTTAATTCCCAATCACATATCTCACTAACCAACATAACATAAGTGTTTACACCGAACACACTTAACACACATTTATATAATCTGACTGACAGTCACAATCCCATTATAATACTTCACCCCGTCTTCCTCCAGCTGCAAGTTCACCTTCCCCAACTCCAAATGAGACTGATTTGAATGCCCACAACTCGGGTCTTATATACCAAACAATGATGGTGTAGGAACGAATCAGGAGGCGGCGGGTGGTGCCGGCTCCAATCATAGCTCCTCGAATCACATAACAGGTGCCTGGTCCACTCACAGCTCCTGGCGTCGATCATACGTCATAGTATCGGTCATCGAGGTGTGAAGGCTAGCATGCTGGTATGGGGCGAGATGGTTTGCCCACTCGCTCGTTCGCTAGTCTGCTTCACCGTTTGGGTAGTGGGCTCCTTCAACTCTAATTCTAACTCTTAAATTAACATACAGGGCTCCGTATGTCAGAATATATATATATATATATATATATATATATATATATATATACTGTATATATACTGTATATATATATATATATATATACTGTATATATATATATATATATATATATATATATATATATATATATATACATTACTTTATTTTATTTACGTGTACAATAGAATTATTTCTGAATTTATTACCTGAAGATTACCTGGCTTTCTTATTTTGTTTTTTCAGTGTCAACCCAGGAGCCATTTCCCTTCTCGATGGAAAGGGTGTATATTGTGGCAAAGATATACAACTGTATAAACATTCTCATATATTTTCATAACAATAACAATGCATGGAAACAATTGCGCATAGCTCACAAACCAATTACTCTATATTATTTTTGTTTTCACCATTGGAAAGAGCACAATTTTCCGATTCCGGTGATATATACAGTTATATATGTATCCGACCAAATAACGCAACCACGAGGTGGGGAACAGCTCGGAACCGGCTAGCATCGCCGGAACAGAGACGGGTGAAGCGTAAATATTCGCATTTTGGCTCTTCATTTCAAATATTCATAGCGCAAAAAGTATTTGTCCTAGGAACTTCTAGTTTGTTTTATACTCATCAGCATTATTTGCCGTATTCATTCAGCCTAAATTTAAAACCATACACTTCGTAGCAACGAAATAAATCGAAAATGTTATAAACCATATCAATCAAAATCAGTTTTTTTTTTTTCGGTCACTGCATGGAAACAATTGTGCATAGCTCGCGAACCAATTATGCTATATTATTTTGGTTTTCACCATTGGAAAGAGCACAATTTTCCGATTCCGGTGATATATACAGTTATATACGTATCCGAGCAAATAACGCAACCACGAGGTGGGGAACAGCTCGGAACCCGGCTAGCATCGCCGGAACAGAAATGGGTAAAGTGTAAATATTTGCATTTTGGCTCTTCATTTCAAATATTCATAGCGCAAAAAGTATTTGTCCTAGGAACTTCTAGTTTGTTTTATACTCATCAGCATTATTTGCCGTATTCATACAGCCTAAATTTAAAACCATACACTTCGTAGCAACGAAATAAATTGAAAATGTTATAAACCATATAAATCAAAATCATATTTTGTTTTTCGGTCACTGCTTGAGAACTATTGAAGATAAACAATTTCTGTTTTCAGATTTGGAAAGAGGAGAAAAAATACTATTATTTGAGCAAAAAAAAATATATGGTCATCACTCACAATTTAAAGCTAGGACGGTGTGAAGACAATTGCATGGGAAATAATTGTATTCCGGACTCATTCACACTTTCATATTTCGATTTATTTACATTTTTTTTTATTTTATCATGTACTATAAATATTCCTCTTTCCATTGATATATGATACATCACAATAAACAGCATTCTGGTGGATGGAAATCGCGAAAAATGTAAGGCTTCGACAACACTCATGAGCCAAATTCAAGACCCAAAATACTTGTCAAGTGCCTCCTTGGACTTACTGGAACATAATATGTCGGAGGGAGTTAAGCTGAGTGCCATTCATCGAATAGTTTGTTTTTTCATTTAGGTATCCGATATGTAGTACTTTACATTTATCCGCATTGAAACTCATTTGCCAAATTTGGGCCCAACATGACAATTTATCTAGATTGTGTTGCATATCGTCAACTTGTTCTTTTGAGAGTACGCTATTTGCAATTTTTGTATCGTCAGCAAATTTTGAGATTTTACAGGTGAGACCCTCATCTATGTCGTTGATGTAAATTAGAGATATAGTTGGTCCTAGTACCGATCCCTGGGGTACCCCGCTACTTACATTGGTCCATTTAGATGCCTTACCGTTTATGACTACTCTTTGCTTTCTGTCGCTGAGCCAATTTTCTATCCATTTCAACACACCGTCTAGTATTCCATGCGCTTTTAGTTTTAGCAGTAAACGTTTGTGGGGAACTTTGTCAAAGGCCTTTTGAAAATCAAGGTATATAATATCTACAGATTTACTCTCATCGTAGAGGTTGAGGATATCGTGGAAGAAGTCTAAGAGGTTTATTAAACAGGAACGTTTTTTACGAAAGCCGTGTTGAGTATCTTTAAGCATGTTATTTTCCTCTAAGTGATTTACGAGTCTGTCTCTTATGACCGTTTCTAGCATTTTACATACAACTGAGGTTAAGCTAATTGGACGATATATAATTGGACGAAGCGTGGGAAAGAGCGAGAGAGAGACTACCACGCAACAGTGTCTCTCCAGCCGTCGTGACGGCTGGCTGGGTGAGAGGCTGCCTCAGCCATAAGTTATGTAACTCCCGGTCTCTATCGCTGATTTTGACCATCCAATCGCTGTTTCCACTTGTTTTATTGTTGTAACGGGTTAAAACCTTTATAATCAACGTAAAATAGGCGTATATGGATAAGTGTTAATTATATTTATGGTACAATGACGATTTGAGTTTAGGAAACAGTCTAAATACCTCCACACAGGGAGGGGTGACCAATACTCCACCTATGCAGCGGAGAGGTTAAAGCAGCTAATCCAGCTATGCAAATCCAGACAAAAGAGTCTTGCAGATTCTACAACATTTTTATCATGCAAGGTGCTTTCCACATAGAAATTACATTTTTCAAGACCGGACTTGCTAAAAGAGACTGAAGTTCTTGCCCCAGATTCTTTGAATGGGGTCCTCTCAGGAAAACACTTCAATCACTGCAAGAGGGTCCATTCTCTCCTTGCACTTGCCATTGAGAGTTTGTATTTTAAGGCATTTCTACAGACATGTTACTTCAGTGGTACAGACCAATGTCCAATACCAACATAGAAGGAGAACCTTGCCTTGAGCTAGAGATCAGTACAGAACTTATCGAAAGGTGTGCCAGACAGTATGCTGAATACACCAATGCAACACTATCCGGAGCATGCGGATACACCGCGCAGTTCTGGATGATGTATGTGGGGTACATCAACTTATTCCACCAACTTGGAAGAGCAAAATGGACAAATGACCCTGAACTATTCATCTATAAACTAACAGTAATCAATCATTGACCTGTTCTTTGCTAATCATCATCATCAAATTTGATGCCCCGCTTCCAGAGGAAGCGCCCCAAAGGAATGGCCATTGTAGAAACTGCCTCCAGGCTCCCAGACATGCCCCGACTGACCCACTCCACATTGTCATTTCCACAAAGTAGATTATGACCATTAAAACTGAAGTAGCAAATCCAGAGTAGTCCTTCACCCAGATGGCAGTTCCACCACTGTTTGTCTATTATATTTACCCCAGTGGGGCCCTGGCTGGAAGCATTCTAAGCACAGGAATGTTCTGAAGATAAGAACCAGTGGTCCACTGCTTCAGAAGCTAATTGCACCACCAAAGTAGCGGGTGGTGGGTTCGCCGCATCCCTACGCCAGAGAGAGAAAGGCCAACTTGTGCCAGTGGGCTGTGAGAGTAAGACACTAGGGAACCATGGGGCACACCATTATGGCCCCACTGCCTTCACCATTCTCAGGAAAAAGGTTAGAATTAAGAATGATGATAAAGGTACAGTCAGAACCGGCTAATGGAAGTAGAGGACACCAACCCTTACTCTGACGGATCCAGCCCACCACATGCTGGCTAACAATATATAAACTGGACTTGTTGAATATTTAATGACACACATCCTTAACCCTTCTTTAGCGGGGGTGGACTTAAGTCGGGCTAGAGAACACCTGCACAAAGAGCAGGGATCGACTTTAGTCCGTATGTAATTCTGGAGCAATATTGGCTCTGAGATAGAGACAAGCGGTGGGCGGAGCGCAGGTAGCCGTTCGCCACGGCTGGCGCGGGCCTACTGACGTTTATTCCACACACATCCACCCTCCCTCTCTCACTCCACAGGGATTTATGTAAGGAAATTACCGTATTTTACGGTTTTTGCACTCGTCTTGCATGATCGTTGCAAGAGAACGCGTGGTCGTAGGAGGATTGTTCTGGTGTCAATGGAAAGCTGAATTAACGCCCTTTCAGGGATACATAATTGTATTACGCTCTGGCTCTTGTTTATGCATGAAAAAGAGCACGGAAACAAGGCCATTTAGGGTAAAACCCCCCGCTTGGCGGGTAGTAGAAATTCCTTATGCGCCCGCTCGTAAGGCGTTAACTTAACAAGATCCTCAATCAAGGTGCATTCACAGCGAGGAGGACGGAACATGATATTAGCAGGATTCCTGTTGATTTGACATTGGGCCAGACCATCAATGCTGATGCCGCATTTCGACTGACAGGAATCACCTTCACAAATAACTAGTCTGCAAAATTTAGATAGATGATAACAAAGGCTATCCGGACATCATTCATCCGTCTTCTTCAAGATATGACTGGAATGATAAAAAAAAAAAATAACAGAAGAACTCAGACCAAGACAAGTACAAGACCATGAAGACCTCCAGAAAATTATAAAACACATCTTTGACTCAAACAATCCATTTCATACCAACCATGCTCCAGAGATACTTTACAACATCAGCACAGGATAAGGTACCAGTGAAGAAATCTATCAAAGCCTCCTCAATGTACCGACCAAAGGAAAAGCCAGACACAAGGAATTTATTTAGTTCTGTTAGAAAGATCCACAGCAGTTTTGCTACCAATCGTCAAACCGAGTACACCAGAATTGCTCCCCTTAAAGAAATTGTGATCTGGTGGGCTGTCTCCTTGTCCTTGCTGCCAAGAAGGTACTTGACATGTAGCATATCCTCCAGAACACATTGATCCTAATACCTCTGTTCATGGTTATTCCAGACAAAGTAAAGTGCAAAGGCTGATAAGAGTTCTCTCTGATATTTTGGAAAGCAAGGTAAAAGACCAAGTCAGGCAAAATGAAGTTAGTGCTTACATAATAGATGAACAGTTCCTATTGCATAGCATGCACCAAATTTACCTCTCCCTTACGGAAGATTAGCCAGAAGTACCCCCATTCAGAGCCTTAGAACGCCAGCCAAGCACATATGCATTGCTTTTGATGCCTATCCACAATCATCAATAAAGGACACTGAGAGGGACAAACGGGGAGCTAACAGCAGAATCTTTTTAATCAAAGGGCTGAAGCATGAATGAGTGCCAAGATATCTGAATAATATCCTCAAGTCCAGGTTCTTCAAAAAGCAGCTCCCACAGTTTCTTGCCAATAAATGGCAGGACCCTTCCTATGCAAACAAAAATCAGGCATCATGAAGTCGTCCTAGATGTACCAGGGGAATGCTACTGTTTCAAGATGAAAAAGGATGTGGTCCAGTGTGATGTACCAGGGGAATGATACTGTTGCAAGATGAAAAAGGATGTGGTCCAGTGTGACAAAGTGGGAAGCAAAAGGAACAACCATGAAGAGGCAGACACAAAAACTATGCCTTCATGGCATATCCGATGACTGTGAGCATGACAACATAGTGGTCAGGGCATCCAACTCAGTTATTCCAGTGATACTGTTGTATCATTGCCATAAATTTCAGTCAAGAATGTGGATAGATGCTGGAACTGCTTCAAAGAAAAATTGCGTACATCAGCACGACTGCAATATAAAAGGAGATTGGACCAAATTTGTGTGCTGTGTATCCAACTTTCCATGCATTCACGGGACCAAACTACACATTGTCCTTTGCGCTAAAAAGGCACAGCCAGATCTTTCAAAACTCTGGACAAATGACGTGACTACCGAACAAATTTCAGAGTCATGGTACGAAGCACCGTAGCTTCTTATACCGCCAAAGCAACTCTGTTGAAGGTCACAGTCACTATGTATGGAGCTAAGGAGAGTGCAAATATTAGCATGAATGAATAGCAGTTTGTGAAGGCATGCGGACCAAAAGGAAATGTAAAAAATTGCTAGCCAATTTGAGAGGTATGGATGCATGTGAACTACCACCTTGTGAATATGAGATCAATACTAACATAGTGTGCATCGTTTGTCGCCAGCATGTGGAATATAACATCATAATCACATACAGTAAAGCAGCATCCCACTGAAGACAATAGCTGGCAGTTAGTTGATGACTGTTACAAACCTGTTTGGTTCGCAAGGGACCAAGTTCCTGTAGGTCTCATTGGAGATGAAGATAAATTAGAGACAATAGACTAAGAAGTAGAGGATAACCTGGAAATTGCAACATCAGATGAAGATGACAGTTCGGACGAGGATGACTGGAATCGTGCAACATATATTGTTATTCAGGCGGAAGTCATATAATTATAATTACTGGTACCGGTATACATTTACTTACACTAATACTAGTGAACTCACATTGTAGACATAAGTCACACTATAATAGAACTTGTATCTATATGTATGTCTTATTAGCAGTTTTAACGGTTTCTCTTGTGGATTTTAAAATACCCTTATAGTGATATTATCAATATAACAAGATATAGATATGGATGTCAAAAGTAGATGTGGATCGTGTATATTATTTATTATTGCATTGCGAAAGTTTGTTTTCAGTAGAGCATGCCCTCTATCATAAGATTGTTATGGTCCTGTTGCCACACAAATTCATTCAAGAATTCATCCATGAATAAATTCATTTATCCACCAAGTCTCATTGATGAACTTGAGAAAAGCTTTAAATATGTTGAACATAGCACCCCCTTTAGGTCGTTCTTAAATGAGTTTTGCACCATATTTATCACTTAAGAACTATTGATCCTTCATCAGTGAAGTTTAAAGAACATTTTCACAAACTTTCATTGATGTACTCAAAATGTGATTTAAATGTCAATATAGCACACCCTTTACGTCGTTCTTAAATGGGTTTCGCACCAAATTCGGCACTTAAGAATGTCACATCCGTAATCACAGTTCCAAGATGAAACTTTTGGCACCAGTTTAGTTGAAGTACTCAACAATGTAATTTAAACTGATTTTTGGGGGTACTTCAAGCAGCGCCCCCTACCAAATGCACCAATTTGAAAACATAAGAATCGTCGATTGGGGACCTCCAATAGACTGCCAATGTATTCCAGCACTCAAACCTTTTGTACTCGAGATGTAATACAAATTCTTGTTAGCTCCCAGACTACAAGGTTATATAATAAATTCAACTCGATATCTTACTCTTTTGGCGACCCTTTGGCAGTTGGCAACAAACGCACTACCTAGCAAATAGATAGCGGAGTATATTATCTAATGATGAATACAGCTAGGTATCCTTTAACCCTTCCAGCCCGGGTGTCATTCTGAAAGGACACCGCGGAAATTGGGCAGCAGTCCGGGTGTCCTTTCAAGAGATAGTAAGCTTTCAAGCCTATTCAGCTTGGTCTGAACGCCGTGCATCCGACGCATGTAAACAAAGTCGATCGTTGCGTCACCGCACCTCCAAAAACAAGAAGGAGACGTCGGATCAATGTTATTGTTGTGACGTAAGACGAAATTAGTGTCTGAAAAGCTCCGATATTGTAAACATCGCGGAAAAATTCGCTCCACTGAAATAGTCATCACAACTGAACCAGTTGACTTACAGAGCTCTACTCAACGCCAGTCTACAGATTGAAAACCGCACTACGTTTATAGATGCGTGGGAAATTTCTAGCAGTTAAAATTAAAAAAAATACGGTAGCCTAGGACTAGACGTTTTTCGGCCAGATCGCCCGGATACGACCTCCGTCCTTTGGAGGACCAGCCCGGGCCACGAGGGTTAAGAATATGTTATTACAGTTAGAACTCATGTAACACAAGGCTAGATTAACACCTTACGAGCGGCCTATGCGGTTTATTATATGTACCGCACAGCGGGGTGTTTTTAGCCAAAATAGGGCTGTTTACGTGATCATTTTCATGCCTAAATAAGACCCAGAACGTAAAACAAGTACCTATCCCTGAAAGGGCATAAACAGAGCTTTCGAATGACACCATAACGATCCTTGTATGATGGATAGTTTTCTTGCAATAACCGTGCAACGCGAGTGCAAAAAGCAGGTAATTCGGTACTTTCGGTACATAATTGAGTATGTAGCGAGTGAGAGAGGGAGGAGGGAGCTGAGATTTGTGTCAGTAGGTTCGCCGCGGTGGTCTGGAGCAGTCATACGCTCGCTAGTCTCCTGCCACCACTTGTCTCTCTCTCTCAGCCACATTACGTGCTGAAATTGCCACTCGACCTATGTCGAGCGCCGCCACATAGTCCAGCTTTATTTAACTCGACTTATGTTGCTCGCCGCTAATTAAGGGTTAAAGATGAAAAGGGCTCAAAAACGACGCTAATTCCCTAGCAATGGTGGAGCTGTGCAAGTCCCAACACATGCTCCAGATACTTCCTCATAGTCCTTACCTAGTGTAAAGTATTAGGAAAATATATAATATATATATATATATATATATATTGTCACTCCCACCTGATATTTCAGTTGTAAGTGATTTAGTTCGCACATAGTCTATGTGTGTGGGGAGGGAGACCAGTTGTTTTTCCATGTGTTTTTTCTCTCGCCCTCTTTACCACGTGGGCCCGTCGGGCTGGGCCCCGTGTCGTGCCGCTTTGGCATGTTTGTTAGCAGTATAATTATTTAATTTATTTAGCCCCTGTGCGATTATTTCAGTTATCATAAGTTTGCACAATGATGTCTTATATTAATTTGATTACTTTTGTGTTGTTAATGAGAGCACAAGCGTCTGATTTAATTATGCAGTCTAGCGCCGCTTGGAGCCCTTTCTTCCCACGCAGGCCCCTGGCTGGACTCCCTCGGCCATGCTAGCGACATTCCAGTCTGATCCCTTGTAGAGACAACACCTGCTGTTCCGTGTTTGTCAGGCTTGCTTCATTGTTTCCTTTAACCCTTAATTAGCGGCTCACCACATAAGTCGAGTTAAATAAAGCTGGACTATGTGGCGGCGCTCGACATAGGTCGAGTGGCAATTTCAGCACGTAATGTTGCTGAGAGAGAGAGACAAGTGGTGGCAGGAGACTAGCGAGCGTATGACTGCTCCAGACCACCGCGGCGAACCTACTGACACGAATCTCAGCTCCCTCCTCCCTCTCTCACTCGCTACATACTGAATTATATGGGGAAAGTACCGAATTACATGTTTTTTGCACTCGCGTTGCACGGTTATTGCAAGAAAACTAGCCATCATAAAAGGATCGTTAAAGTGTCATTCGAAAGCTCTGTTTATGCCCTTTCAGGGATAGGTACTTGTTTTACGTTCTGGGTCTTATTTAGGCATGAAAATGATCACGTAAACAGCCCTATTTTGGCTAAAAACACCCCACTGGGCGGTACATATAAATAAACCGCATAGGCCGCTCGTAAGGTGTTAATATCGCATACATGTCTTTAGTTCCTTAGTGGATAGTAGCAGAGCAAGGCTGGAATCATTTTGAACATTAAAGTTTAGTCATAACCTTAATTGTTTGCATTTAAGAGTTGTTTTCGTTTGTCTTAGAAATGTACTGCATTCTTTTCCCTGGCATTCTTTTTTTTTTTTTTTTTTTTTAAGAGACAATGAACGGAGGAAGGAAAAACACAGATAAAACAAAAAGGTCCATGTGCCTAAAGGCATCCTCCATTCATAAAATGTTTGTAACAACTGGATTTAAACATTTGTTGATTGTAAGTTTGTGGAAAGCAATTCGAGGGAAGTGAATTCCAAAGAGTAGTAGCTCTGGGGATAAATGAATTCTGATAAGCAGAAGTTCTGCATTGTGGAGGAGAAAGTGTAAATTCATGGGCGCTCTCAGCTGCCCTAGTTCTACGGGGAAAGATGTGGGGAGGCGGCACAATTGAAGCAAGTTCCTCGGAACAATTGCTGTGAAAATATCTGTAGAATAATGCAAGGGATGCAACGTTTCTTCGTATGGCTAATGTAGGAAGGTCCTGTGTGATTGCAGGGTTATTGATTAATCTAATAGCTTTATTTTGAATTTTGTCCAACTGCCTCAATGCAACCACTCCACTTCCACCCCACAGAGGTGAACAGTAATCCATCTGAGAGCGCACATGACTTTTATATATTACGGCCAACTGCTCGTCAGTGAAGAATTCTCGAACTCTGTACAGGAGTCCCAGTTTTTTAGAGGCATTCTTAGCAATGCTTCTAACATAATGTGTCCAGCTCAAGTTAGTAGTTAATGTTACACCGAGAATGTCAATACTAGGGGAAGTGGGAATATTTACATCATTAAAAATATATGGGAGTCAGTGAGATTCTGTCGGTTAGAAAATTGAATGTACTTGGTTTTCTGTGCATTAAAGGAAACTAGATTCTCTTGTCCCCATTCATTAATTCTAGAAAGGTCCTGGTTCAGAGAAATTGCAGTGTTTATTTTTGAATTTATAAGATCGGGTTGGGTGAAAGAATTGGTAAATGTGAAGGAACTGTGGAGTGTTGAGTCATCTGCGTAGGAATGTATTGGATTACGAGTGGTAGATATGAGATCATTGATATGAATGAGGAACAGAGTTGGGGCCAAAACTGATCCCTGGGGAACACCAGCATTTATTGAGTGAAATTGAGAATAAAGGCCATCTACCATTACACGTATTTTTCTGTTATGAAGATAAGAAGAAATTAGTGGAACTAATGATGCAAGGCCGTAGTGTGACATCTTCGACAATAAGGATTGATGCCAGACTCTATCAAATGCCTTTGATATATCCAGTGCTATTGTATGTGTTTCACCATGTTGGTCTGTAGCTAGGTTGATTTGATGCGTAAGAAGGCAAAGAATGTCTGCAGTTGATCGACATCGTCTAAAACCATATTGCCTATCACTGATTAATTTATTATTCTCCAGATGCTTAATTATGTGATTATTTAATATAATTTCAAAAACTTTGCCAAGAGTGGAAGTTATAGCTATTGGTCTGTAGTTTGATGGATCTGAAGAGGCACCTTTTTTAGGAACTGGATGGATGTTTGCTTCTTTCCAGGGTACTGGGAAGCATGAGGTATGAGTACACAGACGGAAATTTTTTGCCAATACAGGAGCGAGCACCAAGGATATTGTATTATACCTTCACACCATTTCTCCCTTTCTTTTCCGTTATTCTACTGCATTGTTATTGATTATTGTATGTATTTATTCTGTAGTAATGCAGTTGGTATTTACAGTGGTTTGTTGGCTGGCCCGTGGTAGCCTGACCCAACCTACTGAAATACCAACTCTATATTGTTGGGCTTCTGCAGGAGACTTATTCCCATTGGTTTTGCTTCATAGCATTCTCAATTCCTGAGCGATTGGGCATACTATGAAGTGTTCTGGGATTCTAGCAGTATTATGTTTTGGCATTTATGTGCAGTCTAGAATAACCTTAGAAGTACTCTTGAAATACTAAACGCACTATCAACCAGACTCGGGGAGAGTAGATGTTTGTGTGTCTCCTTGTATTACTGCTTTACATACATAAAACTATAAGACTGAGTATTCCACACATAAGTGCAGTATCAGTCTCATGTCGGCATTCCAGGCAACCCTGTTAAGGGCTGCTTCACTTGTCAAGTTTTTGGATTTGAGATCGGCGCGTATAGTCCGATCCCAGGTCTTCCTCGGTCCACCCCTTGGTGCAGCTCCCTCCACAATCACAGACCTGCATTTTTTCACCCAATTGTGTTCATCCATTCTCTCCACATGTCCATACCATCCCAGTCTACTTGTACGCATCACCTCGCTAATACTCTTTATACCTAAACGTCTCCTCAGCTCAAAATTTGTTATTCTATCCTGTAGCCTGGCCCCACACATCCATCTCACCATTCTCATTTCATTACGCTCCATTCTGTTGACATCCTCTACTTTAACGGCCCATGTTTCTGAGGCATACGTCATTGCACTTCTAACACATGAAGCATACACCTTTCCCTTCAGGGGGAGAGGCATTCTTTTCATGGTCAGGATTGGCATCAGTTCTCTGAACTTCCCCCAGCCGCACCTAATTCTAGCAACAGTGGCAGCCTCGGCCCCACCACCGGCAGAGATGGTATCTCCTAGGTAACAAAAAATGTTCACCAGCTCCAAAGACTCATTTCCAAAATTCACAGCCACAGGATCATCACTTAACACAAGCTCGCCTTTGCACACTACGCACTCAAATTTCTCTATTTCTGACTTATCCTTCGGCAGGGATCCTTTTATTCTACTACAGCGCTTACTCCCATGGTGTACCCAACATCGACAGATGCTACATTGAATTGAGTTAACGCCCACTACCTTTCCACACACTGCACATGGGTATGCACCGCTCTTTTCCACATTGCCTTGTCTCAATCTACAATGCATAACCTTGGTTTTGTTAATATTGTCTCTTAAACCCTTGCTCGCCATGCCCTCTCTCCACTCTCTGAATTTGGCCTCAGCATTTTGCATACTGTCAGCTATTAGGACTAAATCGTCTGCATAAAACAGTTCCATCGGGAGTCCACCTCTAAAAACTCTAAACAGTGCCTCCAAGACCATAATAAAGAAGAGGGGGCTTAACACTGAACCCTGATGGACTCCAACACGGACTTGTGACGCCTCCCGGCGCTGGCAGAATGGTTGCGTGGGGCATTGCAGCTCGCTAGCGCTCGCCAGGATGGGGGGATAGGCCACAGTTGTCCTAGAATGATCTGCTTTATTTCATTAGGGTCGTGTTGCCACAGACAGTCTAGAAATGGTCTTTGTTTTGGTCTGTGACCGCGCCTTATATTTTATATTCGCTATAATATAAATGTTGCTTGTGTGGGAGGCGAGCGAGAGAGGGTGAGGGAGTACACCTGGCAGTGGGGTGAGCTGTGGCCCGGCTCGCTTGGGCGCTGACGGCGTTGGCGGCCGGGTGGTCAACTAGTCCCTGCCCATCGCGGCCGCGTGTTCTTTACCAGCTCAGAGCTTGCCTGACACGCGTATCGTCTACATCCTTTGCAATTCTGTCCCCCATACTCGCCACTTTGCATACTATTTCTCTCTCTCGACTTCTCCTTTCTCATTCTCTAATCTTTATTAAACTCAACATCCCTTCTGGTTTCAGCATAGACGTTCACCGTCGACCAGTTGTATTGTACGCGAAGCTCTCAGATATTTCTATGTATGAGGTTTGGAGAGACGGACTTTTCCGTGTGTGTCCTCTCTCGGGAAGGTTGTAGACCGGTATATGTCTCCCTGGCAAGGTGTTGAGTGATTCTGCTTGGTTATTTAAAGCTAGACTAGGGGTAAGGTTACTGTGTCGTTGTCTCCGATGTGTGCAGTGTTAGCTAAGCCCTGCACGACATCGACAGGTACTGTGGGAGCCTAGGTTGTCTTTGAGTGGGTTTACTTTGCGAGCACAGCACTGTGGTGTGAGAGGACCATAGCCTATCCCTCACAACATAGTGCTGCCTCTTTGTGTTGACTTCTGAGGGATCGCCAGGATAGAACTAGGTACTAGAGACCTAGATTTATCAAGAGAGCATCCCCGTCATATAACGTAATCTTCATTATACCACCTTCAGACAACGTTAGGCTACGAGCCGCATGCTCACCCATTGATGCCCTGCCTTGATACTCCAGCTAGACTTTATTAACTGAGCAGAAACTGGTTAGAGATAAGCCCCATTATTATATGTATGCCACATTATTATTCACTGCACTTTTGAGCCGAGGTTGTTGTTGAGTTGCACAACCCTAGTAGACTGTTGCGTTATGTCACGAAGCATTTATTTAATGGTCGAGCATTACTACCTTTGCGCAGTCTTTATTATTCGCCTGCCTATTATTACTATATGTCCTAGTATTTACTGTGACCCGTATTCTGCATTATAATTGTTCAAGATTCTTTACGAACATCTTCCCAGCATCAGACTTATTTCAGAAGTTTCCAGTTGATGTTGCAGGACTAGCATTGCACTTTCTTTAATACAGGAGTGCCAGTTATTTGAGTATCTACCGTAACGTTAATTAATCACGTTAACTATCTTTTCTTTGTGTAACCTAATCGAGTAATCTTTTACTGTTTGAGAATAGGCTGTTTCATCGAGCGTCAGCCTAGTGTGTGTGCACCAGTTACCGAGTCATAGGATACCTCGTTGTCCAGGCACGACTCAGGGCGGTAATGGTGTTTTGTTTTCCAGTGTTTAAGGCAGGGGTTGGATCTAGTGTTACCGTTGTTGCATTTTTGCCATTATCTAGTCCAATGTTGAAGAGCCCTGTGTCTTTGAGAACCTGGATCGTAACAAATGGCGACCTAGCTCAGGATCTTGTGAACTAAGAGATAATTGCAGGATTGTTGTGGTCATTTGTTTTATTGAGGAATATAGTGGGCACGTTAATTTTTTTTTGGCAAAGTAGTATAGCACTTGAGAGTCTTCAGACATTTTTGGCAAGTGAATAGTGCTACATAAGAGTTTGGGGTACTTCTTTTCTGAATATTGAGGTGAGAAATTTTTGTGAGCATCATGTCTTATACCGGATCAGAGGAGAATGGAGACACAGTACGTAATGTCGAAACTGAGGAACAGCAGCATGATGAAAGGGTTAATCGGGTGAACTGTGAGGAGGATGCTAGGATATTTTTGCAATGGCCTGTTACTGCCGAGCGGTTGGAGGGTATGGATCGGTACGGTCTTCAATGCCTGGCCACAGCTATCGGTCATGCGGTTACTAGCAGCATGACCAAGGATAACTTGATAACGTGTGTACTGGGCAGGGTGACTGGTGAGCGAGATGGGTTGAGTGCTCAGAGCCCTTCGGCCATGCTTCCCCTACACTCGACTCCCAGCTATCCCAGTAGTTTGCCGACCCCGGGTACGCTTCCGCAGTTGGGTGGTGACTGGCAGGGTGGGTTGCCCCTGGGGGGACCACCGGTAATTTCAAACATTGTAGCACCTTCACCTCCTCAAGGGTTAACTCCAGAATTATTGCTTCAGCTCGAATTAGCTAAGCTTCAGCAGCAACAAAGGGCATGTGAGCTTCAGCAGCAATTAGAATTAGCCAGGATACAAGAGAGAAAAACTATCACTCAAGCAAAAATCCAAGTTGAGTCGACTAGGTACTGTGCCGACATGGACGTAGAGAAGTCGCGAGTAGAGACAACGGGACAGCGACTTGGGGCTGGTAAATGTGTTCATGAGCAGTCTCTCTCGCACTTATTGAAACTGGTTCCGGTGTTTGATGAGAGTGGTGTAACAGAATTTTTCACACAATTCGAGAAGAAGTGCCAGATACACCAGTGGCCAGAGAATAAATGGGCAGCACTTGTATCCTCTAGATTAATAGGCAAGGGTCTTAAAGCCTACGATGCGTTGCCTATAGAGTCTTGTATTATCTATGAGGAACTCAAGGAGGCTGTCCTGAGAGCATACGAACTACAACCAGAGACGTACAGGTTGAAGTTCCGGGGTGTTACCAAGGGTCGGGAGAGCACCTTTTTGGAGCATGCCCGGGAGCTGTCCGATGCTTTTGGGAATTGGCTGAGGTCAGAGAAAGCTACTACGTTTGACGACATTAAACAGTTGGTGCTTTTAGAGCAGTTTTTCAAATGCACGGGCGGCGACCTGACGTTAAACCTTAAAGAAAAGCAACCAAAAACTCTACAGGAGGCAGCTGAGATGGCTGACCTCCGGCTATCACTAATTCGTGGGTGCGGGTCTGCCCAGCGTAGTGAGGCAGGTAACAAGGGGCGAGACGCCCCACCCCCCCGAGTTAGTAGTATACCTTATGCAAACAAGTACAAGAGCCATGATACCAAGACTGACCACAAGACTAGCACCGTCCCATTTAAGAAGGGGCCGGGCCCTTCCCAGTACCAAGGGAAGCCCAAAGGGGAGTTGGAGTGTTATCATTGTCATAAAAAGGGGCACTTTGCAAGAGTCTGTCCTAGCAAACCACCTACAGAAGCTGTGTCTTTGGCCTGCAACATTGGTGTGTCTCCGAAGTCATCTGAGTTTGCCCGGGGCAGTTCGTCAGAGGCTGAGGCACAGCCAATGCAGAAGCACCTGGGAGGCTCGAACCCTGCTCAGGATGTTTTTTGCGACCGTAGAGGGCGGGGTTGCGTGATGTGGGCGGGGCGCAAGCATGGAGTAGAGGTCTTGCGTGATACAGGTGCTTCCCAGACTCTGATGAAAAACTTGACTGGCTACCCTATAAACGCGGCTCGGGTGGTGGTGCAGGGTATTAATGCAACTCGGTCATACCCGCTGGTGCGGTTGGAGTTGGAGGTGGATGGTGTGGTACGTGAATTGGATGTCGGGATTGTGGAGAAACTGCCAGTGGAGGGCGTCGACCTTCTTCTCGGCAACGACTTTGCAATGCCCGCTTCTGAGGTTCTACCCTTAGTCGTTGCCGAGAGGCCGGCCGACGTGAGTAGGGAAGAGCAAGAGTGGGTCGAGCGGTGCCAGACACAACCCATGGCGTGTGTTGTCACCCGAGCTCGGGCAGCTAAAGTGTCACAGCCTAGTCCTCCGTCTTCAGACCAGCGGAGGAACGATCAACAGGAGGAGGCTAAAGCTGGAGTTGGTTTTAAGAGTTTTGACTCGGCGGCTCTCCTGGGTGATTCAGTATTAGCACCATTACTTAATTCTGGAGTAGCCCCTGGGCCTGTCATCGAGAGTGACGAGGCTGGGCATGACGAATCTCCACGACAGCAACGTTATGTACATCGAGAGAGACAGAGGGAGCAGCCCAGTATCGGGGAAGGTCATGCATTGCTCCGGGAGCAGTTAGATCGCTTGGCACCCTCAGATATACGTCGGTTGCAACTAGAGGACCCTGAGCTCCAAACGTGTGCTAATGGAGCTGTAGAGCTCGACGAGGACGGCGATGCACAGCCAGGAGATTTTTTTTATTTAGAAGGCATCCTCTATAGGCGTTTTCAAGACCCTAAACGTAGTTGGCAAGAGGGGTCCGGAGTAGTGGACCAGTTGGTGGTGCCACGGGAGTGCAGGGATAGCCTACTGGGGTTGGCGCATGACATACCACTGGCAGGACATCTAGGGGTGAGAAAAACGGTGGCGGCTTTAGATTTTTTTTTGGGGTGGCCGGGGTTGAAGGGGCAGGTGGTAACCTGGATAGCAAGGTGTCATACGTGCCAGAGGGTTGGAAAACCTAACCAAACAATTCCGAGAGCCCCGTTGCACCCCATTCCTGTCAGTGGACCGCCCTTCAGTAAGGTCATCATTGATATGGTCGGACCCCTACCCCCTACTAGTGCCGGTAATAAATTTCTAGTAACTATCATGGATGTGGCCACTCGTTATCCTGATGCATATCCAATGAGAAATGGCACGGCGAAACTGTTGTCCGGAACCTGCTCTTGTATTGCTCGCGGTATGGTTACCCGCAAGAGGTTTTTGTTCGCGGCAAGAGAAGTACCTGGAGAGAGTCTCGGTTTGAGCGGGCTAAAGAGGTGTGCGGGTTTGTGGTGGATGGCAGTACTTACCGTTGCAACGTAATGCCATATGGTCTGAAAAATGCACCGGCCACTTTCCAGAGCTTAATGAACGACATCGTAGCAGACATCCCAAACTGTACTGTCTACCTTGATGACGTGATCATTTATGACAACGATTTCCAAAGTCACTGTGAGCACATAGAAGCCTTATTTAGTCAACTTAGTAAAGCAGGCTTGGTGGTTAATCTGGGCAAGTGTGACTTTGTGCAAGCCATGGTGCAGTATCTGGGGTTTGTGGTTGGGTTAGGGCAGGTGAGCCCGCCCCAACAGAAGATACAGGCTATCGACTTGTTCCCCAGGCCGACCACCAAGCGGCAGATCATGAGATTTTTGGGCATGATCGGGTATTACCGCCGCTTTATAAGAGGTTATTCTACTGTGTTAGCTCCTTTGACAGATCTACTAGCTAAAGATAAAAAGTTCCGCTGGGCACCTGAGTGTGAGCAGGCGTTTCAAGTAGTTAAACACCTTTTATGCACTCACCCTATCCTCAGGGCCCCGGACTTTGAACGACCATTTCAGTTGGCGACTGATGCCAGCGGAGTAGGGGCTGGTGCCGTACTTTTGCAGACTGACGAGGAAGGTCTTGAGCATCCAGTCAGTTTCTTTTCAAAGAAATTTAATTCAGCACAGAAAAACTATTCAGTTGTTGAAAAGGAATTGCTGGCAATCGTGTTAGCGCTCAGACACTTTGAGGTCTATGTTCCTGCCTATGGGCCAGTCGTGGTAGTGTATACCGACCACCACCCGCTTAAATTCCTCAATCAATTTCACAACCGGAATATGAGGCTGACCAGATGGTCGCTCATGTTGCAAGAGTACAACTTAGACATTCGCCATATTGCCGGTTGTGAGAATGTGATTGCGGACTGTTTGTCGCGGGTGGAGGATCCGGGGTAGGCTACCACAGTATGTTGGTATAGCCTCCTGTCTTGGCTCGCGGTGTATTTTTGCGCTGGTGCTTGTTGGCTCGCGTGTGTAGCATCAGCGTAGGGTCGCAGGGCAGGAGTTGTTGGCTTTGATTCAACGAAAATTAGGCTACATCTATAATAGCCGCCAAAAACAACATTAAAATAAAATATGAAAACATTAAATAAAAACTCTTTCTTTTAAATAATTAATTTTAAGATAATATTGTAGCTGAGTACTGAGTGCAGATGATTTTCCCTCAGTAGGCTGTGCTTCTTAAAGCTCGCTCTGGGAGCACAATGTTATGAATTAATGTATTATGTCCAGGAAGGGTGATAAGATTTTTTTTTTATATAAATGTTGTTGTATTTTTTTGAGGAGACTGAGCTTGCATTCCATGAGTGGCAGAGTGGTTAGGAGTGGCAGATTCTAGCGACATTCTGCCTGTTCAGATATGGGCTCATGGTTGAGTGTCCCATATCTTGGGGGGGTGTGACGCCTTCTGGCGCTGGCAGAATGGTTGCGTGGGGCATTGCAGCTCGCTAGCGCTCGCCAGGATGGGGGGATAGGCTACAGTTGTCCTAGAATTATCTGCTTTATTTCATTAGGGTCGTGTTGCCACAGACAGTCTAGAAATGGTCTTTGTTTTGGTCTGTGACCGCGCCTTATATTTTATATTCGCTATAATATAAATGTTACTTGTGTGGGAGGCGAGCGACAGAGGGTGAGGGAGTACACCTGGCAGCGGGGTGAGCTGTGGCCCGGCTCGCTTGGGCGCTGACGGCGTTGGTGGCCGGGTGGTCAACTAGTCCCTGCCCATCGCTGCCGCGTGTTCTTTACCAGCTCAGAGCTTGCCTGACACGCGTATCGTCTACATCCTTTGCAATTCTGTCCCCCATACTCGCCACTTTGCATACTATTTCTCTCTCTCGACTTCTCCTTTCTCATTCTCTAATCTTTATTAAACTCAACATCCCTTCTGGTTTCAGCATAGACGTTCACCGTCGACCAGTCGTATTGTACGCGAAGCTCTCAGATATTTCTATGTATGAGGTTTGGAGAGACGGACTTTTCCGTGTGTGTCCTCTCTCGGGAAGGTTGTAGACCGGTATATGTCTCCCTGGCAAGGTGTTGAGTGATTCTGCTTGGTTATTTAAAGCTAGACTAGGGGCAAGGTTACTGTGTCATTGTCTCCGATGTGTGCAGTGTTAGCTAAGCCCTGCACGACATCGACAGGTACTGTGGGAGCCTAGGTTGTCTTCGGGTGGGTTTACTTTGCGAGCACAGCACTGTGGTGTGAGAGGGCCATAGCCTATCCCTCACAACATAGTGCTGCCTCTTTGTGTTGACTTCTGAGGGATCGCCAGGATAGAACTAGGTACTAGAGACCTAGATTTATCAAGAGAGCATCCCCGTCATATAACGTAATCTTCATTATACCACCTTCGGACAACGTTAGGCTACGAGCCGCATGCTCGCCCATTGTTGCCCTGCCTTGATACCCCAGCTAGACTTTATTAACTGAGCAGACACTGGTTAGAGATAAGCCCCATTATTATATGTATGCCACATTATTATTCACTGCACTTTTGAGCCGAGGTTGTTGTTGAGTTGCACAACCCTAGTAGGCTGTTGTGTTGTGTCACGAAGCATTTCTTTAGTTGTCGAGCATTACTACCTTTGCGCAGTCTTTATTATTCGCCTGCCTATTATTACTATATGTCCTAGTATTTATTGTGACCCGTATTCTGCATTATAATTGTTCAAGATTCTTTACGAACATCTTCCCAGCATCAGACTTATTTCAGAAGTTTCCAGTTGATGTTGCAGGACTAGCATTGCACTTTCTTTAATACAGGAGTGCCAGTTATTTGAGTATCTAACGTAACGTTAATTAATCACGTTAACTATCTTTTCTTTGTGTAACCTAATCGAGTAATCTTTTACTGTTTGAGAATAGGCTGTTTCATCGAGCGTCAGCCTAGTGTGTGTGCACCAGTTACCGAGTCATAGGATACCTCGTTGTCCAGGCACGACTCAGGGCGGTAATGGTGTTTTGTTTTCCAGTGTTTAAGGCAGGGGTTGGATCTAGTGTTACCGTTGTTGCATTTTTGCCATTATCTAGTCCAATGTTGAAGAGCCCTGTGTCTTTGAGAACCTGGATCGTAACAGACTGCGAATTCATCACTCAGTACACCCTTCACCCTCACCGCACTTCGCGAATTCTCATACATCTTCATTATCACACACACCAGCCACTCTCCCACACCAAGTTTCCTCATAGCCCACTGTACAACATCTCTAGGCATCCTATCAAAGGCCTTCTTCAGGTCTACAAACACAAAGTAAAGATCCCTGCCTTTTAGTAAGTATCTTTCCTGTATCTGCCTGACTATGAAGATAGCATCGGTTGTACCCCGTCCTGGCATAAAACCAAACTGCATATCATCAATAGAGATGCTTTGCCTGATCAAACCCTCAAGGACTCTCTCACAGACCTTCATGATTTGGTCAAGCATTTTCAGGCCCCTATAATTTCCTCTATCTAGCGCATCCCCTTTTCCTTTGTATATATTTACTATTACACTTTTGAGCCAATTCTCTGGGATTTTCTCATGTTTAATAATGGTGTTTATCAACTCAGTGACTAAGTTTACACCAGTCTCCCCTGAGGCTTCTATCATCTCAGAGTCAATGTCGGAGCAACCTGGAGCTTTACCGTCCTTCATGTTATTGATTGCGTCGCTCACTACAGCTGGTGCTATCAAAGGAGGGGGCCCAGATATTGTTTTTTGCTCTTTAATAGAGCAAAGAGGAAGATAACCCCTTTTCCTAGAGAACCTGCATGTCTTGGTGTTTGAGTCAGATATTAAGAGCGTGTCTGTTACAGGGTTAGTGTAGTACGGTGGGCAGTGTTGGGTGCATGACTACAGCGTTATTTGTATTTTTGCTATGCTGTTTCTCTTTGGACAGTGCTGTGGGCTAGGTTATTAGAGCATCTGCTTTCCCCGAGCTCCCCTCGTACCAATATATATATATATATATACTGTATATTCTATCGCTACTATAATAATCAGTGTTCCTCAGAGCTTTCCCAGTGTATACCACCTCCTCTACATAGGGCATGTGGTACCCATCTTGCAACACAATCCCACGCCTACTCTGTGCAACTCTCCAACCCAAAAGTGAAACATTACTCTCAAACCTTCTTCTATTCAACAGCTGAGCTCTGGAACTCTCTCCCAGAATCAGTCTTTCCCTCCTCCTATGACTTAAATTGCTTCAAACTCTGTGTGTCCAGGCATTTTGGCTCGAACGTCCCTTTGATTTTGGCCATGTCACTCTTTCAACTATAGGGGAGGCACTCGCTATAGGCAGTTCTGCCTTTTGCCTCCCTCACTCGCATAGAAAAAATATAATATATCTATATATTATATTTATGTAAATATATATATAGTTATACAGTATATATATAATTATATATATAATTATACAGTATACTGTATATATTTATATATATATTATATATACTGTATATATATATATATATATATACTGTATATATATATATATATATATATATATATATATATATATATATATATATATATATATATATATATATATATATATATATATATAGAGAGAGAGAGAGAGAGAGAGAGAGAGAGCGAGAGAGAAATAAAGAAAGAAAGAGAGGTGTATATATACATAGATAGATAGATAGATTAACTGATTGATTGATAAATATATATAACAATTGATTATACTGTATATGTCACTAAAGGATATCAAAGAATGCGACCTGAAGGCCATTTGTTCAGTAAGGGATATCACAAGATGAAAAAGTTGATCTAGTTTTTCTTTTTTCTTCGCAGTCGTGATAGAAAGAGAGAAGTGTATGTGATTGATGTGAGTGTGGCTGTGTGTGGTGGTTGTGAGTGTTTGGTTGTTATGAGTGTGGTTGTTATTAGTGTGGTTGTTATGAGTGTGGTTGTTATTAGTGTGGTTGTTATTAGTGTGGTTGTTATTAGTGTGGTTGTGTTTAGTGTGGTTGTTATTAGTGTGGTTGTTATTAGTGTGGTTGTTATTAGTGTGGTTGTTGTTAGTGTGGTTGTTATGAGTGTGGTTGTTATTAGTGTGGTTGTTATTAGTGTGGTTGTTATTAGTGTGGTTGTTATTAGTGTGGTTGTTATTATTGTGGTTGTTATTATTGTGGTTGTTATTAGTGGGGTTGTTATTACTGTGGTTGTTATTAGTGTGGTTGTTATTAGTGTGGTTGTTATTAGTGTGGTTGTTATTAGTGTGGTTGTTATTAGTGTGGTTGTTATTAGTGTGGTTGTTATTAGTGTGGTTGTTATTAGTGTGGTTGTTATTAGTGTGGTTGTTATTAGTGTGGTTGTTATTAGTGTGGTTGTTATTAGTGTGGTTGTTATTAGTTGTTGTTATTAGTGTGGTTGTTATTAGTGTGGTTGTTATTAGTGTGGTTGTTATTAGTGTGGTTGTTATTAGTGTGGTTGTTATTAGTGTGGTTGTTATTAGTGTGGTTGTTATTAGTGTGGTTATTATTAGTGTGGTTGTTATTAGTGTGGTTGTTATTAGTGTGGTTGTTATTAGTGTGGTTGTTATTAGTGTGGTTGTTATTAGTGTGGTTGTTATTAGTGTGGTTGTTATTAGTGTGGTTATTATTAGTGTGGTTGTTATTAGTGTGGTTGTTATTAGTGTGGTTGTTATTAGTGTGGTTGCTATTAGTGTGGTTGTTTTAAGTACGAGGTTACCCTAATATACACCTTCATAATCGTACATATTAAGTATGATACATACAAATTATAACACCGATATATATATATACTATATATATATATATATATATAAATACATATATAAATTATATATATATATATATATATATATATATATATATATATATATATATATATATATATATAACAGTGTATGTATGTGTATGTATGTGTGTGTGTGTGTGTGTGTGTGTGTGTGTGTGTGTGTGTGTAAAGAGAGAGAGAGAGTGTGTGTGAAAGGTTCCTAAACAAAGTACCCATACGTAGATTACCACTTTGAGGTGTGGCAAAGTGGTCTTGCCACTGGACTGGTAATCCAATGGACCCGGGTTCGAATCCCAATATGTCAATGGGAAGATATTATTGAGATGGAATTTGTGCTGTACCTAGTTTCAGTGCATTACCACAACACCGAAATGCCAAAGAAAATACGCTCATTGTTCCCTGATTAAATAGAATTGTATGAATATTCCCATATTCAATATATACTGCAGGGGGGCAATGCCTAGCGAGTTAATTGCTCCATAGGTGGCGTTCTGAGAGTGAGGGTCCGAGCCCGGGGAATGAGACGGTGAAGCGCGGAGGCGGAGCAACTTTAGAGATGGGGTTGCTTCGAGCCGGGGTGCTACGCATGGCTCACTCCCTAGACTGGAACAAGACCTCACGGGCCTCACCGTGTTCAGCGGTTGAGTGTGCTGGCTCTCAGCCTATGCCCGAGAGGGAGTAGTTGGAGTATAGAAAAAAACAAAAAATTACCACTTGGCTATCGGCGATGGGGATATCCAGAGTTTCCCTCCCGGTACTTCTGGGTGGGAAGGACGTCCCAGAGGATCTGCGCGCCTCCGTGATCCGTCTGCTGAGCGTCTACCTCACCACGTTAGGGCTCCTGTCGCGGATATAGCCCTGTGATCAACTACCACCTACTGCAGCAGAGCTGAAGTGGGTGCCCTCTTGTATACAGCACCCTTCAAAATTCAAGATTCAAGATTACCACTCGGTAAAAGAACCCACGGCAGATTATATAATTGCTGAGGGGCACAGGATCCTGGGTGGGGCTGTGGTTTCCCGGGCGTTTCCGCACCTTCCTCTGCTCCCCGCCATGGAGTGGCTTCGGTCATCCAGGCTTTATTGTGGTCGGCAGTGAGGGTTCTGTGGGGGCGCTCGGTTATGGCCTTGGCCTTGCTCGAAGCCTTGGGGATGTTCGGCCAGGCAGCTTGGGGAACAACAACAACAACAACAACAGGGAGGGCCTCTCAGACCATCAATCAAAGAACACCTTAAAGGGGAGCCAGAGAGAGGGGGACTGAAATGAGAAAATTAGTACTGACGAGGAATTAGGTGAATGGCATTTTCTTGTGAGAGCAAACAAATGAAGGTGACGATAATCATACAAACGATCATATTCTTATGTTTATATATGGTAAACTGTTTTCGTTTTTATATGATGTTATATGAAATTACTTTCATATCCTTAGGGAATTTAAGCTCACTTCCTTGGGATAAACATTGGTATGAGTTAGGTAAGTATTGTCCCAATATTTAAAATGTTATAAAAAAAAAAAAAGTAAAATGTGCATTCATGAGCCATATTACCTGCACACTCATTTGAATCTTTGAATATTTAGTGTAATGTTGTAAAGCTTCTGGGATACAACAGGACATTGGATTGTCTCGCTTGGGTTAGATACAGACTCAAATGGATGTGGAGGTGTTATGGCTCATGACTGTACAGTAGACAATAAACGTATGATTCAAAGCTATTGATGCCCACAGGGTATTTGTGTGTCACTCATAATACCGAAATAAAACATAAACACTTTATATCTAAGTTTTTCCTGTTACATTATTCATACTAAAACAAGAGAGGACAATTATTATTTAGGAGGTAAAGAATAAAATATAATAGACAATTGAATAAAACACTGTAAAACTTCAAAGATATTCTCTGGACACGATGGAACCCAATGATGACGAGCGAACTTGGAAGAAAACTGGGGTGGTAAAAGGAGAAAGAAAAATGGAATCAAAATGCAAGCGTATACCATTCCTTGCATTTCGGCAAATCGATCTTGCCTCATAAATGAATAAGTGTTTGAAATGTAGCTAAGTGTACAGTTGACAATAAAAGCTTTGTCCCTACCAATTACTGTATATCCATTAACCATATAATAGGAAAATGTAACTTTTTTTATTGTAGTAATATATCGTAATAATTTGCAATGCCTTTTTGGTAGCTTGAAAATATCATTTTCCCCCTGAGAATGATCTCTCTTGTAGTTTAGGATTAACTGAAGGAATTTCCCAATCTCCTAATTCAAGCTTGGTATTATAGCTTAAACTAGGATTGAAGTTGTGGAGACTCTATATTAGGAGAATATCTCGACATCGTAGAATTAGGTGTTTTGTATATAGCGCCAATCAGTACATATTTGCATTTCTGTACTAAATCAGTCTGTCAGGTTCTAAGTAATTAAAACCTAATAAGTTTAAGCCATATATATATATATCTAATTATACATAAAATGTTGCATAGCCATTACAATAGATTATTATATATTATCTGTGTGCGATGAAATTAAATAGATGTCGATAAGACAACATTAATTGAATAAAGAACTCGTGACCCACGTAGAGAGAGGTAATTTTGAGTGTGTTACTGAAATAAGCATTGTCAGTTTGATAAAGTTGTTTGAGGAACCTTATTCGAACTCGTGGATTATGCGCAGTTCTCTCTAATCAAGTTGAACTAATGCTATTGAAAATAAAACTGAAACTTACCGATCACTTAAAAATGGCTACATATACATAATTATAAAACATTCAACTAGGGGAATCTCTTATTCTTATTAAACTATTGACATATAACAGCAGAAGGGAGAATTTGAATTACTATACTAATTGGTAATTAGAGGTAAACGTATTCCTATATATGTATAAATACAGTCAGGCACATACTCCGTAGCTGGGGGTGGCTGACTCGAGGCAAAGCCCAACAGAAACAACAACATAGAATAACAATAGAAAATTCACACACATTTTAGTCGTATTCTTATATTGTGAATATAATATTTCAGCAACATTTTAGTAATATATCTGCAGAACATTGAATCATATGGATATATAAATTGCCAAATGTTATCACACCAGCTTAATAAAAACATGGATATTGAAGGTCACTGTTTAATTAAGTGGAGAAAAACCTGTCGAGAAGAAAAATGCAAAACTTCAATTCCCCATATCTATATTGGTGTTATATATAATTATATATATATATATATATATATATATATATATATATATATATATATATATATATATATATATATTATATATATATATACAGTATATAACCACATTTCAAACTGTTCCTCGTTAACTTCTCTCGAGTGCTCTTGTATAACTGTGAGAAAAGATTGACGTACAACACTTCTGTACCTCAGAAGCTCGCCTGCTTTTAACCCCTGTCAAACGGGGAGATTTGTAACTTCTACTACCTGGCAGGCGGGCATATTTACCCTAAACGAGCTTCATTCCATGCTCTTTGTCATGCATAAACAAGAGCCAGAGCGTAATACAATTATGTATCCGTGAAAGGGCGATAATAGAGCTTTCGAATGACACCTGAATCATCCTTCTTCGACCTCGGGTTGTCTTGCAACGATGTTCCAACAGGAGGGCAAAAACCCTAAAATACGGTAATTTCCCGAGATTTTACCCTGTCTAGCGAGGCGAGGGATGTGTAGGGGTTACCTTGCTAGGCCCAGGCCAAGCGGTCAGAGCCCGCCTGCGGTCCTCCCAACGCGTGGACTCCCTCTCAGAGCCGATAATGTGCTCAACATCCCTTGCTACATAAGTCAGGACCCGCGGGATAGGCCATGGTTCTCTCACTCGACATAAGTCGAGACCCGCGGCATGAGTGTTAAAACCCCTCAAGCAGCACCAAAGGCGGACTAACAAGGGTGTTATGACAGACTGAAGCTGGTGTCACACGAGCGTTTTTCTCGGCAATTATCGATGAACACGTTTTTTCTCGTACTAAGTTGAGGCCCTTTCGGAATCGGAAACTAGATCGAAGGTACATTATATTAGTTAGTTTAGTTTTATGAACTTAAATTTTGAAGCTGCCAGACTACAATTGCCCGTAAAAATTGATGGAATAATCGCTGTTGTGACACAACCTTGACACTGCAAGGCTCACGGAATAATGCTTCAATATAACTAACTCACATTATGTCGCCTGGTGGACTTATAGTCGGTTTTGTCTCAACTAATGGTAAATTGAATCCCTTTAGGTGGTAGTGGTTATTTGTTAGTCTTATATATTATGTATTCATTTAATGTTTTAGTTTCCTCGCTAGAACTCCATCAAATAAAAACAAAACTTAAGTACAGTAAATCCCTCTTCAAGATCAATTTGTAAATTTTTCGGTAGAAAAATGTCCCGGCCAAAGGCCAGTTCATCTTAAACTTACAGGCTCGCTAGCGCTTGCCAAGAAAAAAAATTGAGTCCTAAATGGCACGAAAGGTGTTAAACGTGTTACAATCGCCAAACTAATGGGCCGAACGTCTTAAAATCTCAAAAGTAGTGGGGTTAAACACGAGGGAGAAGGGGACCCAGAATAATCAACCATCCCCATTAACAGCTGAGTTTTCGATACTTAATGGACAAAAATATGAATTTAGTGTGTCTCTGCATCCTATAAATATCAAGTTTCATAATTAACAACACATTTCACTATAAAATCCACGTAATAGCTGAGTAACCAAGACAGTACCAACAATTTACCATCAGCTGGAAAAACAATTTTTTTTTAATATTTTCTGAACGAAGTAAAACTAAATCGGAAAAACATAATTATGTCCAACCATATGTTCGGTCAACAAGAGCAAATAACAAACTATACCCTGTTCCAAATAAGTATCTTTAACATTAACCTCAATAACTCACAAACGACGAAAGTAATCGAGCTATTATTTCTACCATTTGGGAAGGGTTTCACATGAAATAGGTGTGGAAATCTACAGCCCATTCGCTCTAGCCCTATTTGAGTTACATAGGTTGGGTTCACGATTTTTGGCCTACCTATTTGAAACAGGGTACAGGACCTAGCACAAAACAATAAAAGGCGAGGAGAGGGAAGCAGAAGTAGATGAGAAGAAAGGGAAGGAGGAGGAACAGAAACAGAAGTAAGAGGAAAGGATAAATGGGGAGGGTAGAATGGGATAAATGGAGAGGATAGAATAGGATGAATGAAGGGGATAGAATAGGATAGATGGAGAGGATAAAATAGAATAAATGGGGAGGATAGAATAGCAGGGTTAGGATGACGAGAAGGCTGAGGCAGAGGTGTGTAGGTCAGGGTTCGATTAATGTCCCTTTCCCACTGATGCGATTCCATACGATTTTCGTCGCCGAGGACGTAGTTTTTCAATTCGCAACGAATTTGTGCGATTTTGATCGTTACAAATCGATGACAAATTATACTCGGCGATGACTCGCCGATGACCTCTGCGAGGAATGTCACATTTTCAGAAATATATTGCGAAGTAATGCGAGGGTGAAAGAAAACTCGCCGTATGTTCTGCGACGTCTTCGGCGAATCAAGCGATGGTTCGGCGGTGACTTCGGCGAGATTATCCGATTATTTTTCATGGCACAAATTCCTGCGATGAATGAATGATTCCTCATCGATTGTCGGCAACACCATTGCAGATATGCCGCCGAGGTGTCCGAACAGGATCACCAAGGTGTGCGAACATGAGCGAATGTAACGTGAGTGTGATAATTGCAGAGTGGAAGTAGCAGACTCACGTTACAATCGCTCAAGTAAATATGCCCCCACACCCACCCCCAACCCCCAAACCTTTGGTGGCTCTATATAAACAGCTTGAGACACTCCCAGAGAATATTATAACCTCAACCCTTGAAACGTGCGTGTGAAATTTTTAGATGGTTAGGCATACGCAGAAACCACGCAAAAGGGATGTACGACGTCTTCGAATGGACCTTATCGCCCAGCGGATGCGTCTCATTTATCTGCAATGCCTACTGGAGCTTTACAGAAAGAAGAAGGAAGCAGAGAGGGAAAGGAAGGAAGAAGAGGAGGAGACGACAAAGCAGAGGAAGAAGCGGAGAGTGTGGACTAGAGCGTGGCTGTTAAGGCGAGGTAGATTTGGGTGTTATGAAAACCTAATGAAAGAAGTGGAATCAGAGGACCCAGCGGATTTCAAAAACTTCATGAGAGTGGACCCGGCAGTCTTTAAAGAAATTCTTGAAAAAATTGGACCCATCATTTCAAAAAAGGACACGAACTTGAGGAAAGCGATTGAACCTGGTTTGCATTTGGCAGTGACGTTGGGTTACCTAGCTACAGGTGACAGCTACAAGAGTCTGATGTACTTTTTCAGGATAGTGCACAAAACCATCTCCAACATAGTGCCCGAGGTGTTTGAGGCTATTGTGAGTGCCTACACGGATGATGTCATTGTTTGTCCGACAACACCTGAAGAGTGTAAGGTGGTTGCGAATCAAGTGGCTAGAAAGTGGCAATTTCAACATGCTATGGGCGCATTGGATGGAAAACATGTTGCAATCAGAAAGCCACCCAAAGCTACCTCTACCTTCTACAACTCCAAAGGTTATCATTCGATTGTGCTGCTTGCCATCGTTGACGCTGACTACAAATTCCTCTACATCGATGTTGGTGCAGAGGGATCAGCGTCAGATGGAGTATGCTCCTACGAACCCCTATTCGTTTGCTATTGGAGAGAATTGAAGTTAGTGTTCGTGAACCTGAGCCGATGGAAAACGACAACAAAGAAACTCCTTTCTTCTTCATTGGAGATGACGCCTTTCCACTGAGGAGTTGGATGATGAAACCATACCCACTGAGAGGCTTATCTGACGAGAAGCGTATATTCAATTACTTCCTATCGAGAGCCCGGAGAGTGGTTGAAAATGCGTTCGGTATCATGTCTGCCAGGTAAGGAAAGCCGATGTTTAAAAATTGTATAAATTGTGTTTATGTCTATATCTAAAAATATGTACATAATACATATATATTTATGAATATAAATACATATATATATATATATATATATATATATATATATATATATATATATATATATATTTTTTTTTTTTTTTTTTTTTTTTTCTATATTCCAACTACTTCCTCTCGGGCATAGGCTGATAGCCTTTACACTCTACCGCTGAACACGGTGAGGCCCGTGAGGTCTTGCTCCAATCTAGGGAGTGAGACATGTGAAGCTTCACGGCTCGAAGCAATTCCATCTCTGAAGCTGGTCCGCCTCTATGCTTCACAGTCTCGTCCTCCAGGCTCGGACCCTCACTCTCAGAACGCCACCTATTGAGCAATTAACTCACTAGGCATTGCCCCCCTGTAGCATATTTTTGAATATGGGAATATTCATACAATGCTATTTAATCAGGGAACAATGAGGGTATTTATTTGGCATTTCGGTGTGCTGTGGTAATACACTGATACATTACAGCACAAATTCCATCCCAATAATATCTTCCCATTGACATATTGGGATTCGAACCCGGGTCCATTGGATTACCAGTCCAGTGGCAAGACCACTCCGCTACACTTCCCCTATATATACCGGTATATATATATATATATATATATATATATACAGTATATATATATATATATATATATATATATATATATATATATATATATATATATAATTATATATATATATATATATATATATATATATATATATATATATATATATATATATATATATATATATATATGTGTATATATATATAAATAACATACGTACATCAATACATATGCGTATGGGTGGACAGTGTCCCATCTCCAATCAATAAGTTAATCCATCTTTAAAAGATTACAATAAGCTCCTCTCTCACTGTCCGACTTGGTAGAATTTCGTCTGTCTATATACATCCGTTATAATTGGACTTGGGTGTGACAATGATCTGCTTTGTGTGGGCTGACTCGGTTTTATGGAGACTACAATTTCATTACGCTATTATGTTATTTTGTTTTTTATTTTATTTTTTTAACACAAAGTTTGGCAATATAATTTCAGATTTTTTGCTCTAATTTTGCTCTGTCTTGAGTCGGCTACCCCCAAAATGGGGATTGGGCCTGAGCATATAGATAGATTTCAGATTGTGTTCCTCTCTCTCTATGCATAGTTTGTTGATCCAGTCCCAACTATTTGTCAAATATTATAATTGTTTTAACCTTTCTCATTACAGGTTCCGGTGTCTGCTGACAACAATACCTCTCCATCCTCATCGGGTGAAATCGGTGGTAATGGCCTGCTGTTGCCTCCACAACATCCTACGCGTCATGAATCCCTCTGATCGCAAAGGTCTTGTTGTGGAGGAGGATATTGAGGCAGGACAATTAATTGAGCTGGTGTGTCCGACAGACCTCATAGACCGTGTTGGGCCCAGGCCTGGCAACAGCGCCACCAAGATGGGAAGGGTGTACGTGAAAAGCTCTGCACCTTTGGTTTCCTCCCTAGACCTCCATCAAGCTTAACCCTCTCACGTTTTTTACGCAATTTTGAGCCTATTAGGGATACTATAAAGCCTTTGTTCATCAGGGGTATTTAGAAACCTTTAGTTTAGTTACTTCAACCTCTTCAGTTGTCTTTGAGTTAGCTGTGGTTAAGCTAATTGGACGATAGTTACTGGGTAGGGATTTGATGCCTATTTTAAAAGGTGAGAGAGACAGCAGGTATTGGGTGTTAATGTGAAATATAATGATAACAGAGCCATAATACCGTAACACTCTGGCAGGTGAGAGAGACAGCAGGTATTGGGTGTTAATGTGAAATATAATGATAACAGAGCCATAATACCGTAACACTCTGGCAGGTGAGAGAGACAGCAGGTATTGGGTGTTAATGTGAAATATAATGATAACAGAGCCATAATACAGTAACACTCTGGCAGGTGAGAGAGACAGCAGGTATTGGGTGTTAATGTGAAATATAATGATAACAGAGCCATAATACAGTAACACTCTGGCAGGTGAGAGAGACAGCAGGTATTGGGTGTTAATGTGAAATATAATGATAACAGAGCCATAATACCGTAACACTCTGGCAGGTGAGAGAGACTGCAGGTATTGGGTGTTAATGTGTGTAATAAAATGATGACCTTTGCTGAGTCACCTGCCTGACCTTTGCTGAGTGAGGACCTGTCCCTAGTGACTCCCAGTGAATATCTTTGCCCATAGTGTGGTGATAGTATTAACGCTTTCTTAAAATGGCTGGTGTTGACGAGATTGCTACCTCCTCTCATATTCTCCAGCTTTGTCTTGCTTTGCAAGAAAGGATGGAAAATGTGGAGAGAGAGGTGCAGTCTCTCAAAGACGAGAATTTGGCCTTAAAGCTGACTTTGGCTGACAAGAAAAGTGAGGATAGTGCAACTGCTGTTAGGGATCGTGATGCTCCCTGGACAGTTGTTCCAACTAGTGCAACAACCTGCAAATTTCTACGGCGGCCAGTTGCCCTCAGCAACAAGTTCATCACCTTGGATGACGAATGTGATGGTGAGGCTGCGAGTGCTTCCTTCGGCGAGGAAACCAGGAGTAAGGTAAGTAAGTTGCCTCCAACAGGGAATGGTGTGACTGCTGCCCCCCCAGGAGTACTTTCAACTGCTGCCCCAGGAGTTCCTGCCGCTGCCGCAGCTGCTACCAAGTCATCGACAAGGAGAGGCAAGTCCTTCTCAATTGTTGGGGACTCCATGGTCTGACACTTAGCTAGGTCCACCTGTACTGATATTAGGAAGCTTGTCTGTCTGCCTGGTGCCGGGGTTGGGAAGGTGTTAGAGGACATTGATTACATCATGAAAGATATTGGAGATAGCCCCATTATCTGTCTCAGTACAGGGAGCAATGATGTTGGTAAAGGTAGGACGGAAGTACTGCTTCGGCAGTACAGGGAGGTGTTAGATAAAGTTAGGAGGAAGGGAGGCATACCTGTAGTACACAGTATCTTGCCACGGAGAGGGGTCAGCAAGGAATGGTCATCTAGGGCAATTGGTATCAATTGTCGGCTGGAAAAATACTGTAATGCAAATGCAATACCATTCCTTGATAACTGGACCCGTTTCTATGGTAAAAATCAGTTGTACGCACAGGACGGGGTTCATCTTTCTCGGCTAGGGGTGGCAAATTTAGCTAGGTCAATAGATAGGATTGTCGCGGGGTTTCGCTGAAAATAAAGCCTGAGAATATGAGTAAGAATATTGTCTAGATAGGGTAAATTGCCGTACTGGTACATCAGATAGGAATAGAAAATATCAGTCACAGGATTTTAATTGTACTGCTAGTAGAAATATTAAAGGTGTAACAGAAGATGGGAATTCAGTTAGAAATAAAGGTAAATCCGATACCAGTAAAATAAATTCATTGCGATTATATTATACAAACTGTAGGAGTTTATGTAACAAAATGGATGAACTTAGAGCACTTGTTAGCAACGAAAATATAGACATTATAGCACTGACTGAAACATGGATTAATACAGAATCAAGACATTTTTTAGCAGAATTCCATATACCAGGATATAGTTTGTTTAAACGCGACCGAACAAGTAGGAGGGGCGGCGGAATAGCAGTGTTTGTCAGGAGTTCTTTAAAAAGCTGTATTAAATCAGGTATTAGACTAAATACTGATAACGAAAGTGTTTGGGTTGAGGTTAGCGAAGGTAGTGAAACCATAATTATTGGAGTTATTTATAGACCACCAAATATGAGTAGAAACGAAGGTACAGCTTTATGGCAGGAAGTGAAAATAGCATCAAGGTTTAGCAATGTGTGTATTATAGGGGATTTTAATTTTCCGAATATTGATTGGCAGCATCAAATCGGCGACTCAGATTCAAAAGAGTTTATTGAGGCGGTACAGGATAGTTTTTATTTCAATTCATAGACTCGCCTACTAGAGGTAATAATATCCTCGATTTAGTTCTCAGTAATAATGAACAAATGATAAATAATGTAGAGATAGGAGACCAACTAGGAAATAGTGATCATAAATCAATTTATTTTAACATACAATGGACAGGAAAAGCTAAAGAGAATACGACACTTACCCCAGATTTCAGAAAAGCCAATTATGGTGGATTAAGAAGAGCCTTAAGAGTCGATCCTATGGTTAAACTATTAAGTGGACCCAGGTGCGCTAATGAACATACTCTCTCTCAGATACCTGTCTTAACTCAGGATAATTTGACAGCTACATATAATAATTTTATTTCTTCACTCCACAATGCGCAAAATAAATATATCCCCAAAAGAAAATTTAGATCAACACAGAACCAACCCAAATGGATGAATAATAGACTATTAGACCTTCTAGGAAAAAAGAGAGGAATATATCGAAAAATAAAGAAAGGCGAAATTCACCTACTTGCTTACTATCAGAATCTATCAAGAGAGGTTAAAAAATGTATAAGGACAGACAAAAGAAATTATGAAATCAGGATAGCCAATGACTCAAAAAATAACCCTAAGGCTTTTTACCAGCTATATAAATCTAAAGTTAGAGATAAAATAGGCCCCCTTAAAACTTCGATAGGAGAAATGACAGAAAATGATTTAGAAATGTGCAGTACATTAAATAGTCAGTTTCTATCCGTTTTCACTAATGAAAATTTGGCACAGATTCCAGAAGTCCGTAAGGTATATAGAGATAGTATAGAAAATAGGTTAAGTACGGTTACTATAAGTAGAAATGATGTGCTTAAGGAAATTGACAGACTGAAACCTCAGAAATCGCCTGGTCCCGATGAGGTATATGCCAGAGTATTAAAAGAATGCAGAGATGAGTTAAGTTACCCATTAACATTTCTTTTTAACAATTCATTAGAAACAGGTATAGTTCCAGAAGCTTGGAAGCTTGCAAATGTAGTTCCGATTTTCAAAAAAGGTGATAAATCAATAGCATCCAATTACCGTCCCATTAGTCTCACTTCAATCATAGGAAAGCTACTAGAGTCAATTATTGCTAGGAAAATGAGAAACCACTTAGAAACATTTAACTTAATCAATTATTCTCAGCATGGATTCACAGGGACGTTCTTGCCTTACTAATTTGCTTAGTTTTTTCTCAGAGGTATATGAAGCAGTAGATAATGACAAGGCATACGATATTATATATTTAGATTTCAGTAAAGCTTTCGACAGAGTCCCTCATGAGAGATTGATGAGAAAGGTTGAGGCACATGGAATAGGTGGGGCGTTGTTGGGATGGATTAGGTCATGGCTAATTGGTAGGAAACAGAGAGTCAGCATAAATGGTACCAAGTCAGAGTGGGGAGCAGTCAAAAGTGGTGTCCCCCAGGGATCGGTATTAGGTCCCCTGTTGTTTCTTATATACATAAATGACCTAGATTTAGGTATAACTAGTAGGATAAGTAAATTCGCAGACGATACTAAAATGGGGAGATCAATTGATTCAGATAGCGATATAGAGTGCCTCCAAAGGGATCTAGATACCTTACATGAATGGTCAGTAAATTGGCAGATGAAGTTTAACATTGACAAATGCAAGGTATTATAGATAGGGAAGATGCAAACAAATGTTAAATATAAACTAGCTAATTTAGAATTAGAAAATTCAGACTGCGAGAAAGATCTAGGTGTGTTTGTTAGCAATGATTTGAAGCCTAGAAAACAGTGTATAGGCGTTCTTAATAAGGCAAACAGGATTCTCGGGTTCATCTCCAGGAGCGTGAGTAACAGAACTGCTGATGTTATCTTAAAACTTTACTTGTCATTAGTGAGACCCCATATGGATTATGCTGTCCAATTTTGGTGTCCTTATTACAGAATGGACATAGATTCATTGGAGAGAGTACAGCGTAGAATGACAAAAATGATCCATAATATTAGAAATCTTCCGTATGAAGAAAGGTTGACGAAATTAGGTTTACATTCGTTAGAGAGACGCAGAGTTAGAGGGGATATGATAGAGATGTTCAAGTGGGTTAGTGGGATTAACAAAGGGGACATGACAAATGTACTAAAGCTCAGTGATAGCGAAAGAACTACGTACCAATGGTTTCAAATTAGATAAATTTCGTTTCAGAAAAGATATAGGCAAATATTGGTTTGGTAACAGAGTTGTAGATGGGTGGAATGGACTACCAAGTGCTATAGTGGGATCTAAAACTGTAGGGAGCTTTAAGATAAAATTGGATAAGCATATGGACGAGAAGGGTTGGGTGTGAAGGGGGATCAGCCGGGTTGGGCCAATCAGCGCTCTGCAGACCCCCATAATCCTGCGTTAATCTCTAACCGTTTTGAACATAACATAAGAACATAAGAAAATGGGAGTCTGCAGAAAGCCGATTGGCCTAAGCAAGGCAGATCCCTGAAAAGCAAGGCAGATCCCTGATGGTAAGATGATCCTCAGGGTATTAGAGTGTTGAGCCTATAATTGGGCTTTGTAATTGATTTGGAGTTGTGTGGGACAGGGATCTGCCTTGCTTAGGCCAATCGGCTTTCTGCAGACTCCCATTTTCTTATGTTCTTATGTTCTTATGTTAACAAAGCCATAATACCGTAACACTCTGGCAGGTGAGAGAGACTGCAGGTACTGGGTGTTAATGTGTGTAATATAATGATAACAGAGCCATAATACCGTAACACTCTGGCAGGTGAGAGAGACTGCAGGTATTGGGTGTTAATGTGTGTAATATAATGATAACAGAGCCATAATACCGTAACACTCTGGCAGGTGAGAGAGACTGCAGGTATTGGGTGTTAATGTGTGTAATATAATGATAACAGAGCCATAATACCGTAACACTCTGGCAGGTGAGAGAGACTGCAGGTATTGGGTGTTAATGTGTGTAATATAATGATGTGTGTAATATAATGATAACAGAGCCATTATACCGTAACACTCTGGCAGGTGAGAGAGACTGTAGGTAAGGGGTATTCATGTGTGTAATATAATGATAACAGAGAGCTGCACCAGGTAACAATGTTCTTGTTAATGATAATGGTCCCTGTGTGAGCAGGTTTGTACAGTGTGTGGGGGTGTTGGTGGGACTATGTGTGGTTATATAATACACTTTGTTTGATATGTACATTTTGTGTTTTTTTTTAAATAGCTTATATACCGGTATATATATATATATATATATATAACCCTCCAACTATCGTCCAATTGCTCTTATCTCTTGTATTTCTAAAGTTTTTGAAACTATTCTAGCTTCCAAATTTCTTAAGCATTTCTCTTCTCATAATCTGCTCTCAGATCGCCAGTATGGCTTCCTTAAGGGTCGCTCTACTGGTGATCTACTTTCATATCTTACTAACTCTTGGTTATCCTCCTTTCGGGACTTCGGTGAGACTTTTTCTATTGCACTAGACATATCGAAAGACTTCGATAGAGTCTGGCACAAATCTTTAATTTCTAAACTACCCTCCTTCAGTTTCTATCCCTTCATCTGTGCCTTTGTTTCTAATTTCCTCTCCGGCCGTTCTTTAGCTGCGGTTGTGGACGGCCATTGCTCACTTCCTCACCCTATAAACTCTGGTGTTCCTCAGGGCTCTGTCCTATCTCCTATTCTCTTTCTAATTTTTATAAATGATCTTCTCAACTGTACCTCAATTCCCATCCATTGATACGCAGACGACTCAACCTTACACTACTCCATTAGTCTTTCAGAACACTCAAGCCAGCAAATGCTCAACGACAAATGGAATGAAGCCATAGAACACTTGAATTCTGATCTATGTTATTATTCAACATAATTTTGAGTGATAACACTAGCTTTGTATACATATGAAATAAGAAGTAAGTATTTTCCACGCTCAGTCCAAAAGTGTCATCAGAATGTTTTTGTTTATCGTCAATACTTGTTTAAAGAAAATAATAATAAAGGTACACCTGCACGGAAAACGTTTTACATTATATTTGTTTTATTGTTTTGTTATGAGGTTTATAGTTATGCATTATAGTTATACGTATAGCTCATTGTAAGAGAAAGCATAAAACAACGAACTTACTAGGATATATGATAGAAATTATTCTTATGTTACATAAGAACATATAGGAGTCTTCAGAAGGCAGATTGGACCACGCAAGGGGGATCCTTCTCACACCCAACCCCAGTTGCAAGGCCTAATTATGGGTCCAGCTCACTAATACCTTGAGGACCGACCTCACCAAAACTAGGTGTGTTTGTTAGCAATGATTTGAAGCCTAGACAACAGTGTATAAGCGTTCGAAACAAGGCAAACAGGATTCTCGGGTTCATCTCTAGGAGTGTGAGTAACAGAACTGCTGATGTTATCTTAAAACTTTACTTGTCATTAGTGAGACCCCATATGGATTATGCTGTTCAATTTTGGTGTCATTATTACAGAATGGACATAGATTCATTGGAGAGAGTACAACGTAGAATGACAAAAATGATCCATAATATTAGAAATCTTCCGTATAAAGAAAGGTTGAAGAAATTAGGCTTACATTCGTTAGAGAGACGCAGGGATGGAGGGGATGTGATAAAGGTGTTCAAGTGGGTTGGTGGGATTGACGGGGGGGGGGGGGACATGACAAATTTACTGGGGCTCAGTGATAGCGAAAGAACTTGTACCAATGGTTTCAAATTACATAAATTTCGTTTCAGAAAAGATATGGGCGGGTGTTGGTTTGGTGGCAGAGTTATAGATGGGTGGAATGGGCTACCAAGTGCTATGGTGGGATTGGGGGCGGTAGGGAGCTTTGAGGTAGGATTGGATGGGCATGTGGACGGGGGGGGGGGGGGGGGGGGGGTGTGAAGGGGGATCAGCGGGGTTGGGCCAATCGGCGCTCTGCAGACCCCCGTAATCCTGCGTTAATCTCTAACCGTATTGGTAAGATGATCCTCAGGGTATTAGAGTGTTGAGCCTATAATTGGGCTTTGTAATTGGGGTTGTGTGGGACAGGGATCTGCCTTGCTTAGACCAATCGGCTTTCTGCAGACTCCCATTTTCTTATGTTCTTATGTTCTTATGTTCTTAACTACTATCTCCAATTGGGGCAGAGAAAATCTTGTTACCTTTAATGCTTCCAAAACCCAATTTCTCCATCTATCTACCCGGCAGGACCTCTCCCTGCGGACTATCCCTTATTCTTCAACAATACAAAAATCAATCCTTCATCTCTCAATATTCTTGGTGTCTCTTTTTCTTCTGCTCTCACTTGGAACGACCATAATACCAGTCTTGCTAAGGCAGCATCCCATTAACTCCCGTCCACTCACCAACTCTCTGCAATTTCTCTCTCTTCGCCGCAATGTTGCATCTCTCTCGCTATTCTATCGCTACTATAAGAATCAGTGTTCCTCAGAGGTTTTCCAGTGTATACCACCTCCCTTATGTAGGGCACATGGTACCCGTCTTGCAACACAATCCCACCCCTACTCTGTGCAACTCTCCAACCCAAGAGTGAAATGTTACTCTCAGACTTTCTTCTATTCAACAGCTGAGCTCTGGAACTCTCTCCCAGAATCAGTCTTTCCCTCTTCCTATGACTTAAATTGCTTCAAACTTCGTGTGTCCAGGCATTTTGGCTCGAACGTCCCTTGATTTTGGCCCTGTCACTCTTTCAACATTGAGGGAGGCACTCGCTATAGGCAGTTCTGCCTTTTGCCTCCCTCACTCACATAGAAAAATATATATATGTCTTGCTAAGGCAGCATCCCAGAAGCTGGGTGTGCTCAACCGCCTTAAGGGGTTCTTTACCCCTGCACAGCTTCTTGCTCTGTGCAGGGGCATAGTGCGTCCTTGTATTGAGTATTGTTCACATGTGTGAGGAGGTTCCTCTCACACCGCTCTCCTAGACAAAATTGAAAGGAAGGCCTTTCGTATCATTAACTCCCGTCCACTCACCAACTCTCTGCAATCTCTCTCTCTCTTCGCCGCAATGTTGCATCTCTCTCGCTATTCTATCGCTACTATAATAATCAGTGTTCCTCAGAGGTTTCCCAGTGTATACCACCTCCCTTACGTAGGGCACGTGGCACTGTATGGCACTGTATATATATATATATATATTGGAAATTTAGGAAGCAGATTTTCTTTAACACATATTGAATTGAATTGAATTGAATACGACATCATAATTACAGTTATTGATTTTCTTGTTTATATTTTCTAGTTTTCTTCATGCTTTTCTTCCTCGTATGGAGTGTTCGAATACCAATTGTCCAAAATTCGCCATTTTATATATATTTGTCTTAGTTTACATTTGTTGACTTGTAACATTTTGCCATCATCATCTTCAGGCTGTAAAAGAAATTAAAAAATATTAATAATTTAAATTTACACATTGTATTCACATACAATTAAATTTGCGATAACAGCACTGTCTAATCGTTTAAACAATAAAATATAGAAAATAATAATTTAATATAATTGTTACAGCTAAAAGAGATCGTTACGCCTCGGGTTCCTCAGCCGTACTGATCGTCTGAGTTGTTGTGGAGGCGTGGTGTCCGTATCTTGAGTCAGTGTCGGTGTTCGAACTCCTTGAGTCATGGGAATTATTTGGTTATTAGATAGTCTCGAGCTAGTACGAGGACCGTCATATAGTTTGATCGTTGTGTTCATGTTGGCTTGAGTGTTTATCACTGGCGTTCGTTCGCGTATATTCAAGGAGACAAGGAGAGAGGTGATAGCAAGCAGTGAAAGGAGAGGAAGACACAGTGATTGGAAGAAGACAGAGGTGAGAGAAAGATAGAGAGATGAGAGGAAGACAGAGAAATGAAAGGAAGACAGAAAAATGAGAGGTAGACAGAGAGAAACCAGTGCATATGTATGTAAATGAGAGGTAGACAGAGAGAAACCAGTGAATATGTATGTAAATAAGAACATAAGAACATAAGAAAATGGGAGTCTGCAAAAAGCCGATCGGCCCATACAAGGCAGATCCCTGTCACACCCAACCCGAATTACAAGGCCCAATTATAGACCCATCTCACTAATAGCTTGAGTACTGACCCCACCAAAACGGTCAGAGATTAACACAAGACTACGGGGGTCTGCTGAGCGCCGATTGGCCCACCTGGTAGATCCCCCTCACACCCAACCCATCTCGTCCATATGCCTATCTAATTTTATCTTAAAGCTCCCTATCGTTCTTGATCCCACTATATCACTTGGTAGCCTATTCCACCCATCTACAACTCTGTTACCAAACCAATATTTGCCTATATCTTTTCTGAAACGAAATTTATCTAATTTGAAACCATTTGTACGAGTGATTTCGCTATCACTGAGCTTTAGTAAATTGTTCATGTCTCCTTTATTAATTCCACTAACCCACTTGAATACCTCTATCATGTCACCTCTAACTCTGCGTCTCTCTAACGAATGTAAGCCTAATTTGTTCAACCTTTCTTCATATGGAAGATTTCAAATATTATGAATCATCTTTGTCATTCTACGTTGTACTCTCTCCAATGAATCTATGTCCATTCTGTAATAAGGACACCAAAATAGATCAGCATAATCCATATGGGGTCTCACTAATGACAAGTAAAGTTTTAAGATAACATCAGCAGTTCTGTTACTCACACTCCTAGATATGAACCCGAGAATCCTGTTTGCCTTGTTACGAACGCTTATACATTGTTTTCTAGGCTTCAAATCATTGCTAACAAAAATACCTAGATCTTTCTCACAGTCT